>JASANE010006955.1:0-81605 GCA_030248225.1 Trileptium ribeirensis
AAACCGAGATACTACCAACCGTCCGAATTGAGGACGCACAGGACACACATGAGAACATATATCTGCCGTTCTTTTCGGACCTCCCAGATTTTAATTTAGTACGGCTCTTACCATATATTCAACGAAATGACCCAGAACTGGGTCCAATTTGGTGGTATCTTTACAACAAAACACGGCCTAAGGCCGAACTAGGGGCGCTAAGAATTGAAATGCGAGCACACTACTTCGAATTAGCGGCGGATACCAAAATATTGTACATGCATCCGTTGCAACCCGGAGATATAAATTACAAATTATGCGTCCCTATCACGCTCGTACAACAAATACTTAAACATGAACACAATACTTTATATGGAGGACACCCTGGCCGTGACCGGCTTATAGCAAAATTAAAACAGTTTTATTACTGGAAAGGTATGTCCGAACACGTACAGCAATGGATCAGGCGGTGCACTCTATGCCAGTCCGCGAAGGACCCAATTTCTCGGATAACCACAGGATTGGGTAGGGTTCCGTTGGCAAATCAACCAATGTACCGTGTATTTGTGGACATACTGGATATCCAAGTCAGGTCACAAGCGGGTAACCGCTATGTTATTGCATTCATAGATCAGTTTACAAAATTTGCAATAGCAATACCAATAAGGCACCAGGACGCTCATACAGCTGCCCATATATTCCTATATGAAGTAGTCAATAGGTACGGGGCTCCCAGGGAGCTTTACTCTGACCGAGGAGGTGCCTTCACAGCACACATGTTCGAAGAACTATGCCAGGAAATGCAAATCTTCCGACATATGAGTTTAGCCTATCACCCTCAAGCAAATGGGGAAATTGAAAGATTCAATAGGACACTACTATACTTATTACGAGTAAGTGTACCACAGGATGATCACCACTCATGGGATGTATCCCTACCGTTTTGCATAATGGCCTACAATTCCTCGGTACACACAGCAACTAAATACCCGCCGTTTTTGCTAATGCATGGATTTTACCCTAGGCTACCTGGAGAATACGACACGCATAGTGCAGCCACTGGATACACAGGAGCTCATTCCTATAGGGCCAACGCGCAGCGCTGGATGGCTTCTATTAGGGAGCGTGCATACCAATCAATGAAAGCCGCCCAAGAATTAAATCGCCTAAGATACGATAGACGAACTCGCGAACCACGCTATCACACCGGGGAATTAGTTTGGGTTTATAGACACGATACCACGCCAGGAACATCTAGGAAACTCACGCCTCGATGGTGCGGACCATACAAAATATTAGGGATCACCCCGCCATGCATGCGTGTACGAATGCATTCTAACCCAGAAGGCATGGCCCATGTCGTACATATTAACCGAACTAAGCCATGTTTTAGGGCATTAGACCCAGTACCTAATGTAGGAGATTGGTTAGGGCAGGTACACGCTTCCGTGCTAGAGCGAGGTCTAACTGAGGCCACCCAACGCATTATCGCTGACAGGGATTTCGTCACCGAGATAGAGCCGGTAGACGAAGTAGCAGTCCGCACCGTGAGAACAGCAGCCAGTGATAGTTCCGATACGGAAAGCATAGAAATGGGTGACCCTAACGACCCTAATTTATACCGTCGGACCTACGCTGAGATTGAAGCCGAGCAAGCAGCGATGGAACATATTGAGTATCGGACAGACGACTACGAGCCTCAAAATCCAAGGACGGTCAGGAATCGGATCCCACTAACCGACCCGGATAGGGAAGTAGAACCATCATGGCCACCAATATCACAGGAGCAGGTTACTAGCCAGGAGGCCTTTTCATACATACCAGAACCTGGTAGCCGAGACACACAGGTAGAATACGGACAACATACAGTACCAGTGACCACAATGGAAAGAATAGTGGCTACCAGCGAGGAAGTCCCATTTGGCGTACCAACAGTAGGTGTTGGAATACTCGAGGGACAACATTTCTACCCCGCAGATATCACGCTATCTACCACACCGCGCGGAGCTTCAGGAGGAATCGTCGTACCAGGACCATACACTTCAGGGGATCTACGTTACGCAATAATGCTCGCTGCGCAGGACCACCCACTGTTCCAATCGCGACCAGCCGAACATATTATGGCATCGCGATTGCGAGTACCAATGGAAATGTCCACTCAAACCATAGGAGACTATACAACGATGCGTCCTTATAGCGCTCCACCAGCAGCTGCCAACCGGCCTATGTCTCCGCATCAATGGGTCTTCCGCGAGGCACCCATGACTCAGCCACCACTAGGGTCACCAATGTCCAGTTACCTGTCGGAAACCTCCGGAGAGGGCACGACAGTAGACGTAAGAGCAGCGGAAGCAGACGACGAGTTAACTAGCCAAACTTCACATGAACCGTCCTCCACCGAACGACGCGCTCAGGCAGGACAGGAAACATCCAGCACCAGTTCTAGGACACCCACCACCCAACCGGGAGCCTCTGACTCATTTAGTGAATTCACACTTGCAAGTTCAAGTAGCGAAACACCAGCACCTCGGAGGGGAACTGGGCGAGCAGTGACACTAAGTACCCCTCCTCGCACCCGAGCACCGCAGAGCGAGCAACGGAGCACGCGAGCACCGCCAGAAGAGCGAGGAAAGGGCCTTGTCGGACGGGCCACCCAACGGAAACAAATAGTGTCGGCTCGAGGCAGTTCAACTATCCAGTTTACAAGCACCGAACAACCGGGACCATCCACGGTAACCATTACCGAGTTAGTACGCACCACTGCCACTACCACCTCCTCAGGAATAATACGACTCAGTACCACCCACGCAACGGCCCCAACCAGACACCTTTTGCATCGACAGGCTAGAGACCGGGTCTTTAGGCCATATGGCGCAGCATCGGACGAGGAAGTAGAGGACGCCTTACGTAGGCCTAGACGCGTGACTTTTCAGGAACCAGAGACAACCGCTGCCGATACTGCGGGAACCTCAACTAGACTAGCCTCTGCCACATGCGCACAATCCACAAGTGTCACCACTTCAGTGACCAGCGCGCCAATACTGACCCCAAGACCACTTTTAACAGGAGAACGCCCCCTCGGCAAAACGTTGCCACCAACTACGTTCCCACGCTACCCCTCCAGTCAAGAACTGCACCCCGC
Source organism: Trileptium ribeirensis (assembly GCA_030248225.1). Classification (NCBI taxonomy): domain Eukaryota; kingdom Metazoa; phylum Nematoda; class Enoplea; order Enoplida; family Thoracostomopsidae; genus Trileptium; species Trileptium ribeirensis. The sequence goes on from JASANE010006955.1 coordinate 3,122, forward strand.
CGCTTGGCGACAGCGCATACCTCGACCACCACCCCATGAGGAATCTGAGTCCGATGAGTCGGACCCGCAAGTGGACTAAACTACCCGACATAACGGCACGTACCCCGAGGTAGAACCCAAAATCCCACAAAACCCAGAACAAGGGTGAAAATTAAGGCAGACCTAATTTTCATCCATACCATATAATTTATCAGTGCTTCCTTCATTTTAGATGCGCCGCAGTCGCAGTCAAAACGATCTTCATGCGCCCCGCCTGCCACAAGGAGTATTACACAAGCCTGGGGTGTGTGATGGACACCGCTACCCGACCGTTCCCCGAAGCAACATGAGCAGCTCACGCTTCTGGGATGCGGTCGAGCTCAAGCGATCCAACCACACCACGCTGGCCAATGAACATTATCTTCATGGTGGCTTTAGCCACAATGGCCGCCAGCTCGGCAGCGCCACCGAGCACTTCTACATTACCATCTTGGACTTATTGGGCTTCGCCTCGGTGGTCGCCCACATGCTAGATCAGCGAATGTCGCCGACGGAGGTTAAATTGCGCAGCGCAGCCCTCCTCCGCACGCTGCCAGCCAACACTCGACGGTGGCTCCGGCCGTACCAGCTCCACGTCATGCGCCCCATCCTGTTGGCGAAATTCCAGGAGCTCGACTACTGGGAGGAGCTGGACGATTCGGGCCACAAACCGCTCCTCAATGACACCCTCGACAACTTCTGGGGCACGGGTGTCCACCGGAGCGAATGCGGTGCCGACCAACCGCCGTATCACAACGTGTTGGGACATTTATTGTGCGACATCCGGTCGTTCCACCGCGACCGTTTCGTGCGGTGGCCGCGGACCATCATCGTCGGCGACGAGCGTGCCTTACCACTGCTGGACGTGGCCGACGACTATAACCGCATCACGTTCGTGCGGCCCGGACTCAACATGATTTCGTTGATCCATTGGGCGCTCGCGTTCCTAACGCCGCAAACCGACTGCGTCGTCATCATCGGCGGCTATCGGGACGTTTGGCATTTACCGAACAAGGCGTACTCGCCCGCCGCTTACCTAAAGCGGATCAAACGTCACCTGATGGTTCTCGAGCGACGGCTCCGGGCAGACTCGGCCGTTGTCATCACCGGACCAGCGCCACACTGGGACGACTTCCACGTCAACAGTACTGCGTGGTTCGACGAGCTGACCGAACGGAGAACGCGGATGGTGGACGGGCACCAGGCGCTCATGAGCGTCATCATGCCAAAATGGCCCGCAGCGCTGAAAGGGATCGAGGCCTGGGACACAATCGGCCCGCTTAATCGGGGCGAGGAACGTTATCGGTGGCCCGAGCCAGTAGTCTCGCCGCCGTTCTGGCCACAACTGTGCGACTGGACTGAAAAAATAATCCGGCGCACGGACGTATTTTGGCGTATGGGCGAAGCTCAACTATATAACCGAGCTGAGCCCTGGCAGGAATAAGGCCGTACTAACCCAAACAAAAAGGGGGAACAAAATGACCAATTGCAAGGGGTAAAAGGAACGCACAACGTAGCAGGTACGAGTCCGCGCGTGGGTAGAGCAGAGTAGAAAGAATTAACCAGCGAGCGATTAACGAACTAGAGCAATCCTACGCAACGACAACCTGAGCAATTATCTGAATTTATTCTTGCAGATGGCCAATACCTCGCAACCGCGACGCAGCGACGAAGCCGAGCAGACTCGGAGGCGATCCAGCGGACGCGTATCGTTGAGTGGGCCATTGGCCCCACCAGAATCGACGTGGTTCCAGCTCCCAGCGATTCCGACCTACCGTGTGGATCTAACCAAGCCATATGTGACATTCCTATCCCACGGTACTGAGTGGCCGGAACTATCAAACATGCACGAGGCGCCAACCCCATTTGCACACGACGGCAACACCCTGTCGACCGTCGAGAAGCACTATCAAGTGCAGGTGCTCTCATTGCTGGAACTAACCGACGCCGTCCGAGAACTACTGCTCATGACCGGCACCCCGCTGCAACTCAAAACGCGAGCTCGAGAGCTCAAGAACGAGCTCATCGACGGTGTCACCCAGGCCCGTCTCAAACCGCTTCTCGAGCACATAATGCGGCCGATCCTGCTTAGCAAGTTCGCCATACCGAAATATGCGCGAATTCTGCGACTTACGGACGACCAACAACTGTTGGAGGCCACAATGGACACTTTCTGGGGCGTCGGGCGCACCAATCAACAGCTGCAACAGCAGGAAGCCCCGACGCGCTGTCATAATGTCATGGGCAGACTACTCGAGGAAGTACGAGATTACCGTACTAACGGCCACGTTCGTTGGCCTCGGACGATTATAGTAGGTGACGCCCTAGCGCTACCAATACTAGAAATGGCCACCGAGAACAAGTGGATCGTCAATGGGTGGCCTGGATCAACCATGGTGCGCCTATTGCAGTTGGCCAACGCGATCTTAACCCCGCAGACCAACTGCATCATCATCCTCGGCGGGTTCCAATACGTCTACCGCAAGGCACCAATGGAGCAGCTCCACGCCGCCTTGCCGAACGCCGCCTTTCGGAAATTCAAGCGGCATTTGGGTGTACTTTCGCGCCGAGTCGCACCTACCACCGCTATCGTTATAGCGCCGCCGGCTCCCCGATGGGCTGCCACTAATCAGGACGCTTTGTCCTGGACGGCCGAGCTCAAGCAACTGATGGGTAACCACCGACGACAGCACAATACCTTCCACAACGTCTATATGCCTTCCTGGCCGGTCGCGTTCCACGGTGCAGACGCGTGGGAACGGGACGAGCCACACATGGAGTGGCAAGAAAGACCACAATTCAACGAGCCGATGGTGTCGCAGTATTGTCGTCGCAACTTGCACGAGTGGGTGAGCCGTTTAGTTAGGGACGCCGAGCTAAGGCGCTTAACGCATTGAGACTACACTAAATGCGCGAAAGGGAAGCGAGGTCCACACTGTGAGAAGATAGGCTATTGCGAGGACAAACAGGAAAGCACGAGGGGGTTTCATCTAGATCTAGTGGTAGCGAGCAATAACGAAAGCGCGCGGAACGCAGCGATGAAAATTTCTTAGGAAGCATTGTCCGAAGCGAGATAAATCGGAGGCACTGTTAAAATGAGCTAAGCCAAACTAAGCTAACCTGGTACTGAAGCTCATGAAATACGAAATTTATTTCCCTTTTTGCAAAATCTACAGATCCATGGAAACTTCGGAGAACATCGTGATGTTATAGGGAACTCCTGGGTCAGGCCACCTGGCAGTCCGGACCCTTTCCTGGGAGCGACCAATCCAATCAGCCCTCTTGGAGGTACGTGCCACCTAATTATATATATATATATAAATTGTCATTATATAAAGCAACATATAATTTGCGTTAGAAAGGGTGTGTATAGAAAAATAACGTGAAATACGCAGGAAAAGAACTTTCACAGGAACTAATTTTAATAATTTAGCCCATAAGGGAAAACTCCGAAAATTTTCGGAAAATAAGGGAGAAGGGGCGACGTTTTCATGTTTTCTTACGTATATGGATATCGGACAACTCTAAGTCGCCCTTCTGCCCTGAAATTTATAACGTTTTACTGGAATTATACGAATTTACTGAAACTCATCAAATCTTACAAATGGATATTGGAAATTTACCAAAACTTATCAAATTTTTACGGAATTTCAGGAAATCTGGCAAATTTTGCCCAAATTTTCCGCAAATTCTCTTAAATTTTCACGCATAATCTTAAAACCTTTAGAAAATTTCTCAGATTCTACGCTAAACTTCATAACAATCTTCAAAATTTTCAAACAAAATCGAATAACGGGCTGTACATCTACGGATTTAGCGGTGAAATCTCACGCAAACTCATCTTTTATTCGATCTACACTCTTACCCTAAGTAAGGAGTCTAATAAATCCAAAAAATTTTAAGAGATGTAACAGCCCAATTTTATGAAATTGAATAAACGCTTGGAGCGCACCAAATTTCGCAGGGAAGAAAGGGAAATGGACGACCGGACACCGGTGGAGTGTGGCCTCCTTATGAAATGATAGTTGTATAGTGTCATTACTGTTGTAGTAAAAATAAACATTTGTACTTCGTTTATCCTGTATTTGTATGGTCACACTCCACCGCCCGAAGGTGCCCGGGGTGATTTTGGCACCGAACCTGAAAGAAATTTACATCTTGGTTTTCCTCTACACGCAGCTTTCTGGCTACCTTCCAAAGATGCTCGCGAACGCCACCTTGTGTTATCGTGGCCCACTCACACCGGCCGCCCAAAACTTTAGCTCGTTTTCAAACCGTATCTCACTACGACATATTCCAGCTAAGCGAATCAACATCGGAAGATTAAGGCAGGCCCCTCCCCGCCCTACAACTTTGGACTTGCACGCACCCACAGCTCTTCCCACCGCTCCCCTGCAATATTGATAAGCAACCGTGGCTCATAGTTTCGAGGACCCCTGGTACAAAGTTCCACGCTGCCTCCGCTCACAGTCACAGAATTAGGGGGAATGACGGGTCCGTCCTATTACCTGAGAGCAGGCTTAGGGGATGACCCTCCCTCTGGGGGACCTCCATGCCACTAGATACGTGGGCCTCTATAGGGGCCAGGCCGAACACCCTGGTAAACCCGCCGGCAGCCTGCTAAGCTAAGCGGTTTCCCTCGGTCAGACCTGGGTCCACCGGGAAATCGTGTAAGCCGGGGTTGTCCGGGCACCACCGCGAAAATTGAGAGAGGTGCAGCTGGGATCCCTTAGGGCCAGAACTGGTCCTAGTACACTATATATTGTCATACGGTTGATCTCGTTCCTTCTTATCCATTGTACTTGGTTTAATAACTCTGTATTATGCAGGAACGCGTTTGCCACTGGGCAACCCATAAATGCACGGTAGGCTACCCCTATTGAAGCGACATTAGTTCCCCTCCTCGAATAATGGCAGCGCCGCGAGATACACGAGGTAAACTTCGAAGCACGTCGGACACTGTTCGTGGGTGCACAGCTGAGTCGAGGATCGCAAGGACAAAACATCTGACGTCCATCTTACTGGGGAGGGGGGTGTGATATCCGAAATCAATCTTGCAGATTTAATGTGCTATCGCTAAGGTGCTACATATACCTACATATATCTTACTTATGCCGACTCAGCCCCATACCATTGTGCACAGTTGCGAAACAAACGGGTTCATGTGTTAGTTTGTTGGACCGGTCAACCCTACGTGTTACGGGCTGTGGACAATAGATACAAAGCCATGACGTGTATGCTTCACTACCAATGTTGATATAGTAAGACAGATTGCGAGAAGAATCTACGAAATCGATAGTAGAAATCGCTCACGGAAACAACATGCACAAATCGCGAATTAAATTTACTATGCAAATTCCTTCATTTCAAAACAGATCACTAAGGATAATCAAGCGCTAACAAAAGCGTGCTATGGTGGAACCCTGTGGGGACCACATTGGCTGTCACTAAATTGGTAGGGTTAGAATGACAACTGTTAGCGGCTGAGTGAAACTACGTTCGCAAACAATTGGGTCCGAACACACTTCGTGAAGCGCGCCTGTGAATTACTAAACTCCATAGCGTCTTAGGTCTGACCAAAGAAAATGATAAATCTACATCACTTAGGAAAATTTTGGTCCGCCCTTGAGGTTATGATGGCCGGGTCGTATGGGCATGGTGTTATGAAGTTGCGCCATGCAGCTACGCACCGTTATTACATAAACACCATTCTTGGTACCTTATACGCGATCAAAAAGCTGAACGCAGCCTATATCCTGAATATCTCGTTTGTAATACTAAACCCATTGAAAGCTCACGAAAATGCATGAAATATGCACCTCTAAATAACCAAATCACTGTATTCAGCGATTAGAAAATATAACGCATTCTTGATGCCCTGCGCGCGACACAACCAAACAAATTCAAACACGCACTTTGGAAATCGGGTACGTCGACACATAAAAGCTTTTGAAGCCCATGAAAAAGTTATTCAAGTTGGACTACAGACAGCAATCTATCCGGCGTATTTGACAACGTAAGAATCACTCATTGTAAGGTAAAAACGCGCGATAACATTCCGAAACTTGAAAATAGTTTGGCAAAAGGATCGACGAGCCATATTCGTGCCACAGCGGCTCAAGTGGGCATACCAAAGTCTTGGTCAGCAAAGCTGAAGATCTCCATGATCTGACATTGTATGGTGTGCGTTTTTCGATGCGAAGCCTGTGTCGCGAGATATGGTACGCAGAACACAGTTGCCTGAATGGCCAGATTTAGCAATCCTTAAAAAACGTTTTTGTCATTTTGTACTGGAAGATGGGCTCGGAGCTCTTAGGGTTCAACTTAACTTTAGCACATCGTCGTCACTCTTACTATCGATGAAAAAATTTATAGCAATCCAATCCATCAGAAAACGAATTATGACAGCACGACAAGCAAGATATTTTCACAATTTTTCCCCTAAGGCTCTTCGTGGAAATTCCGCTTGCTCCATTTCAATAAACGAAAATTTGTTGATGCCGACGTACACAACGTCTGACAATTGCACGCGCCCGAAGACGCGGTACACGTGGAATTACCTACGGGTATATATAAAACCAATGGTGACAAAAGGCTAACTGAATACAAAAGCTACTAATGAAATGTAAATAAAAAATGCTGAATTTCAATCGGTACTTAGCTAAATGAAAATTGGCAAAATTAAAACCAGTGATGGAAATTATGCCTTGCGCTCGAACAAATTTTGGATATTTTAAATTTGCAGAAATTCGGCCCTTAAAGTTCATTAAGTTTGATTGATTATTCAGTATTCGCAAAGAAATTTACTGCAATAGTGTAGCAAAACGTAGCATCTTGTTACTATTTTAGGTGAATAAGAAAGACACGCCAACTTAACTAATGAAAATTAACGTGTTTTACGAGTTATTGCAGCATTCATGTAGATGCGTGCAGTCACTGCAGATGGTGACCTCTACAGCCCTAGCAATTGTTACGCAGTTTGTGACAATAGTCATAACCGCTGTTACACAGTTTGTGGCAAGGGTCATAACCATTGTTACACAGTTTGTGGAAATGGTCATAACAATTGTTACACAGTTTGTGGCTAACGTAGTCATATGATTATACCACGTCTGTTTTTTGACTAAGAAGAAGAGTTTATATCCAAAGTACACTGAGAGACGCAGGTTTTCCTTTAACAAGTTTTGCTTCTGCTGTTACAGCTTCCAACAGTCTGTATCGTTTCGCAGTCGTAGCGGCACTAATTTTTGTACCAAACGAACGGAAATGTCAGTTAACAACTGGAGTTACTTAATTTGTGTCATACATGATTTGTAGACATTAGATACCATCTCGCTTTATTTGATAAATAATGTATTGTCATTTTGCAATTTTGCGCCAATACCACCGACGTTTGATATCGTTGAAATATTATTCCCTTGTAATTGTCAATATATATCAGCGATATACAAATGAGGATGAACACAATGTCACGGCTAAAACTGATTTGAATTTACTTTGTTAACCCGAAATCAAATTGAGCCCTTCAAGATCAAAACAATGAAATTTGTGAATTTTATATTCAGTACACTCAAGTTCATTTTTTCAGCATAGAATTTAAATCGAAACTATTTTATAACGACACATGAGAAAGGAAACTTATACTCACCTGCGGTTCTCAAATAATACAAAACCTCAAAGATATTTTAATCGATTTAATACTTGTAAACACAAAGTAGACTGGTTTTGACAACCCTATTCATCAATTCTAACGATCTTTGCGGGAATGTTTTCGTTGTTTCAGCATAAGTTTACATAAAGAATCAATGTATTGCCCATGCATGCCGAAGCATGGGTTCAGGTTAGTTCCCCGTGAGGCCACACACCCGGTCTACCTAATTGTAGGTAACACCCTGTCCCTTCCTCGTTGCACAGCAAAAAACGAACACCACACCGTCCCCGAGAGCAAATTATTGGCTGAACGTTTGAAAACATCTGAAAATCATCAAAATGACGTGTTACCTCTAAATCCTAAAAATCGCATGTGTATTTTGTCTTTGATCAGCGCAATGTTTCTATTCTCCTTTGAGTGGCTGTGACCAACACCGCCCTTGAGCTCACGGCTACCTTGTGGCACCCCCGACCTTCAGCATATATGCCAGCTTACATAGGACGTCATTAACTCAACAGACGCTGACGCTGCACAATTCCGAGTGTGGGATGGCGCACATTGTGCACCGGTTAATGCCACAAATGCTCACATGCGGCAGGGTGGCTACACCCCTAAGACACTGGACCCTTAACCAATCAGCTCGGAGCGCCGACTACCTTGACATGTCATGAAACCCCTGGTGCTGTGAGCGCCGAACCCATAGGTTCTGCTCCCTCTATCGACCGGCTGAAACTAACCGGAATGCCGAATGCCCGGCTACCCCCTGGGACCTCGGAATTTCAGCATGTATGTCCATTGCCACAAGCTGTTTAACAATAGCTGCGACTATTGTCACAATCTGTGTAACAACGGTTAAGACCATTGTCACAACTGTGCAACGACGATTAAGACTATTGTCACAACTGTGTAACAATGGTTAACACCACTGTCATAACTGTGTAATGCCCGAGTAAACTTATGTAATGTACGTGACGCTGTTGCATTACAAACTTCACAACGTAATGCCCATACGAAACGGGCTATCATAACATCGAGGGAGGACCTAATGGGTTAAGAGACCATACCACTATTCCCTTTTATCGTTCCGCCTGGAAGTGTGGTTTGAGTAAAATTTTCTTCCCTACTTTCCTGAACGACTTATAATTTATTTAGCCAGTGGCCTCCACTAGGGTCTGACAAATCCCTAGACGTTTAACTTAGGATCCAGTGCGGTTTCTTAGTTCGGGCGTTCAGCGAAAGTTTTGGTCTCGGACAAATTTTCCTAATTGGTCGCACGAGTCGTACTCACACAATAATACAATTAATATAAGTAGAATCGGCGAGCCACGCTAAGGTTTGCTTCTTCCGAGCATGTGTCAAACCTGAACATGGGTCGTCGATAGGGGTAACGGATTTCAAACCCCTTGAGTACTTATACCGCTACCATTGGCCAGTAAAACACAGGAGTTAGGAGCAGCGACTCTGTTCGAGTTCACTGGCAGCATGATTTGACAATTCTCGACCATTGATTGCGGTTCTCGCGATCTCATATAGGTAGTCGATCCATTTTGTTCCGGATGGTGTCCAATCGCTCATCCGCCCGCTTTGATGACGGACTCCGTTCGCGGGGTGCTTCGTTTCATTGTGCACCGTCCGCTTCCAACTATTTTTTACTCTGCCTAGCGGACGGCGCCATGCTGCATCCGACTGAAAACAAAGCGCTCTGTAGGGGATCCTCTGCTCGTGCATTCGGAGCACGTGTCCCAGCCAGGTGAGCCTTCGATGTTTGACAAGATCGATCATTTGATATCCAGACGTTGGCGCAATTCGTTATTGGACACGTGTGTTTGCTATGTCACCCCATTTATTGTTCGCATGCAGTGGGTCTCAAAACCGGAAAGCCCGGATGATAAGGGGGCACCTAATGTCCAAGTTTCGCACGAGTAGAGCAAAACTGATCGAACCAGCGCCGTGTAAAGTCGTCCTTTCGTTCTCGGAGACACCGAGTTTTTACTCCATAGAGGCGCACGGAGCCTTTTGAAAACATCAGCCGCTCGACCGATCCTTCTGGATATCTCCGCATCCAACGTTGTATCATCCGTAACTGTGCTACCCAAGATATACAAATTCGTCGACATTGTCCAGAATCTCACCGTTCAGGGAGATGCTTGGGGCTGCATCCAGGTTAGCATGCACGACCTTGCTTTTTGTACAGTCGATACGGAGCCGCATTCCATACGCGAAGCTTGCAAGGTGCTGCAGAAAAACGTTGGCTGATGTTTCATTATCGGCAAATAACACTACGTCGAACTTTTGCCTTTGTGTCTAAGTAAGGGCCTTTAACACGCGTATCAGCTTATCAGGTACTCCATCTGCTCTGAGTATCCACCAGAGAGCGTCCCTGTTAACAGTATCGAAGGCGGACCTGAAGTCTATGAAGATGGCTATTGTCGGTTGTCGGTATTCAGAGCGTCGTTCGAGTATTTCCGGATGGAACACGATTGGGTTTGATTGACCATTTATTGATAAGCCAAAATCATTTACGGACATAACTATATGGTACGGGGAAAATACAACGGATACAATGCCAAGGGGACAGTACGCTATCGGCTTTGCAAAAATGTGGGCGGAATGATCAATCGGAGTCATCGCCCTTGTTATGTGACACTCACAGCTGGTTGGTTCGAATCACGGCGGGAACTACGAGGACTTTCTAACGACACCTGCGCTTACCCTACTCGAAAACGGTAAGAACAATATGAAATATACTGTCACAGGGTCGGTTAGTTATCGAGGCGCCATTCGAGCAACTACGACTGCTCGGGTACTCTGGTTAAACGATAGGTTCAGGTAAAGTTAAAGGCGGCAATTCGGAAATATCGGTCAAAGCGTACATAACAAACAAGGATCATTGGCTTTTGATTTTGCTCATCCTAATCAACGGCTATGGTACACGATAGATAAGCTTATGGTAAAACGGTAAACGGGTTAAGATACGGCAAGTTATAATAAATCAACAGTGGCTACAATCGTACAATCGACATAGGTACAATATAAGACAAAAAGTTGGTACATCAACATGGGTACACGTCGGTGTGTTTATAATGGGCACGACTCCTAAATTCGAGTGCGACAACGGTGTACCTTTGCTTTTCTTTTCTTTCCTACAAGCATACGTACTCATGAATTATATAACCGCGGGTACAGCAGTAATTCCTTCTTCGGCACAGGGTGACTAATCGTGATTACAGGTTTCTACGAAGTTGTCCTCCAACCACGGCGACAAAGTTGCGAAATATGGGCCTAAATTTATACTCATTTGCAACCTTAATAAATACAAAATGGACCTATTTTTGTGTCCATGGTCATGAGCCACAATGGTTTCATAGTCGGCGGGGTTAGACTTTTTCTCGCTAGGCTTAGACGTCCCGGGTGGAAGAGATTGGGACCGAATTTTCTAACTTTTCAGGTTTTCTTAACACCAAAATTTGACGTGTGTTGTGTGCATTAATTGTACTTTACCAACACTAGGAATTTTGATATTTTACTTTGACGGCCAAACTTATACCTTTCGGAAGATGCTGGATAGAGCCGGATCCAGGGAAAAGCACTAAATCGTCGGTTCCAAGTCTGAAACAGGGTTCACTCAGGACCATCGTTCACGCTCGGCTCGGCGGGCAATACCCTACATTTTTACCACAAATTTAGGGCTATAACACAAGTAGTAAAGAAAAGAATCCCTAAATCTCAAACTCTGGAAAGCTAATTCGGGCATTCCACATCCTGATACGAGTAGGACGGGTGATATTCGTGTGGGTTACATCGTAGCTTTATCCGGCCTATTAAAGAATTCCAAAAGGACTCTTGCTACACTTACGGAAGGGTCGAAGGCTTTGCCTGCGTCTTCAATTTTCATTATTTAAAGCTGTCGCGCAAACACAACTCGGTTTTCGTATGCAATTTGACTAAATTGATGCGGCTCGAGGGGTTCCCAAGTATATTATATATAAATTTTATGGTTCAGCTTTGGCAAAGGAATCATAATGGCTAACTACTCAGCGCGGAAAGGCTGTAGATGGGTAGATTTCCTGATTCGTCCTATGTTTAAGGTTGTATTCGGTAGCGCGCATTATTACGAAGAAATGGCCAAAGTTTCACTAAAATTCCGGGAGGGGATTTTAAAATATTCCAAATTTACTTTTTCGGTGGGGCAAGCCCCTTCAGGGTCCACGGGTTTATGATTCCGACGTGATAGTCAAAGCTTCTATGAATTAAATCAACAGCTGGGATAATTACGGAGTTCCCGATAAAATATCCGCTGAATCCCTGAAGTATTTCTCGAGAAACAGTAAGTTTTCACTCAAAGCGTGCTATCTCACTCTTGCGACATTAGATTAACAAATTCGGTCGCGGGTCGACTACGTTTTAAGCTCAAATTTAGAGGCATAAGTTGCTATTGACATCCTAACAACATCTCAGCACAACTGCTGCAAGAAACGGTGTGCGAGGTAAATTTTATCACTCACAAGCAACTGTTAATAATTGTTCCGATCACGATTCTGCTACGATATCTCCTCATAAATGGTGAGTTTTCCTAATGATATTGAATTTAAATTCGTCAAACAAGGCCAAGGATGGTGCGGAGCTTTAATCCAAACGTCCAACGGGAAAACGTTTTAGTTAACCTCGGTACGCTCAAGGACTTTTGTTCAGTTCCAACTCGACTCAGGTAATCATGTAAAATAAATCTATACGGGAGTGTCCCGTCGTTTTATGCCTTAACTCATTGACCGAGGGAAGTTCATCATGACTTCGAGTATTTAACTGGAACGTGTAAAGAGCTAGCAACAGCTGTGGATCTGCGGGACAAGCTAGGCCGGGCAAGGCTACCATGTAAACAACAGTATGGATTTTACCCCATGGAGACTCAACCCTATGGCTAATCAATACGACTCCTTAGTCCTACCTCAACTATTCTACGGGCTTGTTTTATGAAACATCACTGATGCCTACTTATTAAGCTAAGCCTCCCTGTCCAAACATACATGCTTGGGTCCGATAAGTCGACGTCAATCGCTCGTCCATCCATTCGCAAAGCTAAAACAAGAGAAGCAAAAGAAAGAAGTAATTTAATAGGTGGATACTGGAACGTGTACAGAGCTAACATCAGCTGTGGATCTGCGGGACAAGCTAGGCCGGACAAGGCTACTATGTAAACAACAGTATGGACGCTACCCCATGGAGACTCAACCCTGTGGCTAATCAATACGACTCCTTAGTCTTACTTCAACTATTCTACGGGCTTGTTTTATGAAACATCACTGATGCCTACTTATTAAGCTAAGCCTCCCTGTCCAAACATACATGCTTGGGTCCGATAAGTCGACGTCAATCGCTCGTCCATCCATTCGCAAATCCAAAACAAGAGAAGCAAAAGAAAGAAGTAATCTAATAGGTGGATACCATGAGCAAAATTGAAGAGCGACACAGCCGGTTTGCAAACCGACCGCACTCAGAGCTGGCGAAGTCAAACTGAACGTTCGAGAGCTCGAGTGGCTCTGCTTAAATAGTGTCATTTTCAGCAACTTACTTTGATTTATGGGGCCATTAAAATTTTTATAAAAGTGCTTGGTCAACACTTTTCGGACGATTTGACCCCAACTTTTAAGCCTTAATGCAAACTTTCTTATCGGTCCGAATTTCGATAAATTTCGGGCCAATTTTATATCAAAGTCTACGTAATTACATTGATTTATTACCCTTTTTATTTAACTTAGTATAAAACTTTTATAAACTTCGAATAAACTTTATATAAGCAGGTAGGTTGCTCTATAAGCACAACAATATGGACTCTCTATGGAATTCATAGCGCGTCCTTTAGTTTATTTCGGTCCCAGATGCGACCGTTACTTTATAGGTAAACGAAACGCCCATACTTACCAAGGCTTTTAAATTACTTTATAATTTGAAATTTTGAATTTTCAAACTAAATTTATATATAATACCTATATTAACTTTATTTTAACTAAATATCAACTTTATATTAACTAATATTAAGCTTGAAGGGTCAAGCTTATTTGTTCAAAGTATTAAAATTAGGTGGTTCGTGTTAAATTAAGCTAGCTTCAATGTATATAAAACTCCAAATATAATATGAAGCTCCTACTAACTTTCGCTTTTATATTAAGTTTATATTAACCCAATGTTTACCCAAGCATGTGTCGAATTAAGCTGAGTTCGCTTAATATCTAGTTTATACGGCAACAACGTTGATCTACGAGTGTACTCGGTGGCCGGTTAGTGAATCCCTGCAGTACCAATTGAAAATGCATAGTTTTATATTAACTTTATATAAAAGTTTTACTGATAAGAGCGAGTTTAACTTTATATAAAACCGATATAAACTTTTAGCTTAATATAAATTATTTGTACTTATTTAGTATAAACTTATATATCAACATATATACTGATATATTCGGGATCGGGGTTAGAACAAACGAGGCTTAAGTAGGGCAGAGAGCAAAAAGAGGGTTCCATTCCAACAGCAATGGCCAACGTGCCAAAAAAGATTCGGATTCGGACTCAGTGTGTCCGTTCGAGCAATATGACATGAAACAGGTCCATTTTTGGAAGACAAAAGAGGAAGATGGGCTCTTGGGCGAGCCCATCATAAATTTCACAAAGAATTAAAGTGTTTTACGCGGCTCCCGCGGGTTCGGGTTACCTTTTTATGGGGTGTTGGGTATATATTTGTGCCGGATTTGACGAGGGCAATCTAATGATGGGTTACACGTATATCGGGACATAATTTCTGCGATTTTAACGGAAAAGGATACCCTAAAGTGGGCAAAGCGGGTCCGTTTCGGGCTCAACTAAAAGCCTCAGTTTCGGGATATCTAACGGTACCGTTTATATATATTTGTCTTGATTTTTTGTTAAGTTATTTAATTAAATGTGATTTACTATACGTACAAGGTTAATTACTAATAAGTCCGCGGATCCTGATCGGATATCCACGGATGCGATCTGATTTTAAAGATCGTAAAATTCTCTATCGAAAATGTTAAGTGCCTAATTTGCGATTTCTCAACGGTTCTGAAGTTATGGGCCGGAGCCGCAACTTTCAAGTCGCGGCTGCCGTTTTCAGAATTGAGATTTTCTTTTAGTTTTATCAGCTAACTTAGCCGGCGAAAATGAACGCTAGTAGCTGATAAAATTTTTGTTACTACAGTTTACCAGTGTACGTCCTAACTTTGAACACTGGTAAGTTGATATTTTCCTTTTCCTACTAATATTTTCAGGAAATCCGCTCATTTGGCGTTCGCCAACATCTTTGTGGTCCGTCGAGTTTCTGTCGTGGCCAATTGTTTCTAAATCAATCGGAGTAAATTTTGCGGTACTACCACGCTGGGTAGGGCTGTTCTTATACAGATCGGGGTGTTCGGCGAGTCGTACCGTCCTACTTATTCACGGGGCGGGTATGGCAAGAGCTCGCAAAACCCGAACGTTCCTACCTGTAAACACTACATTTTTATGCGTAAAATCGTTAACTTTCTCCTAAAAATTCGACTTAATCAAGACTGAATTACTCACGGACATATACACCTTAAAAATTACAATTACCAATGGTACAACAAAGTATGGCGATTATCATACAAATGGCATAAGATTGTAACGAAATTACATATGGCTAGGCGCATTTACGGCCATAATCAACAAAACGAAATCAGTATAAATACGGTACCATGAATGGATATACAGTTACTGCAACAAATCTGATATAC
This sequence comes from Trileptium ribeirensis, assembly GCA_030248225.1. Lineage (NCBI taxonomy): Eukaryota > Metazoa > Nematoda > Enoplea > Enoplida > Thoracostomopsidae > Trileptium > Trileptium ribeirensis. The sequence goes on from JASANE010006955.1 coordinate 18,554, forward strand.
ATGATCAACATACTCAAATGATCAATTCAAACACAAATCTACAAGGATAATGGTACGAATAGGTACATAGCAATTAATAAAGTCATATTACGCGATATATAATAATCATATCAATGGGTGCCTTAATGGCAAAACGACCAACATGGTACAACGACATAACACGAGTATTCGAATCAAAACGGTACATTATACGACAGATATCTGTACTGATAAACCAGCAATTATCCATTCCTGAAATAATAATGATACCCATACTGATCATGCAACATCGGCGGTGCCAACCGAATTGTCAAAATACACAATTATGTACCGAGACTATTGGGCTTGATTTGTTCCGGTCAGTGCGAGGGCTTACATATATATAAATCTGAAAACGGGCAGATGACTTCGTATTCCTGCAGCCATCGTCAGTGGGGCTCGATTTCGGGGAAAATGCGCGTAGTCGAATTCGTAAATGTTGGCCATTATACAGTGGCCATGATTCATCGATCTCGTAACGGTCCAGCATGGATCTGTTACACTTAAAATGACCCCGGCAACCATTCTATTTTGTATTTTTGGATAAAATTTGTTACGGAACGCTTTTTGGTCAATTGAACTTCGGTGTAAAACAGTTCAAAGCGGTCGCGACTGAAATCTAACCATTGTGTGTTCGCGAAAATTGAAGTAAAATTACCCAAATGTTTGAGAACGAAAATTTGACGATTGGGTTGTGACTTCACTTTCGCATTGAATTTGCTCGCGAACACTGTATAATCCATATTTAGATAATAATACATTAGGGAACAGAATTTCTGTAAACCGAAATCGCCAAAACTCTGTTCGAACACAAGGTCTAATTTCTGGCACTTGAATTTTATTTTGCCAATTTTCGGTTAGCGAAAAACCGAATGAAATTAATCCTGTTTTGCGTAACACGGGTTTGCGATTCGATATCGGTAATTACGGAATAGGATGGTTGGCGAGGTCACCTTAAGTTTACTCACACATAACAATGGTTGTGACTATATTCACAACTGTATAACAATGATTGTGACTATTGTCACAAACTGTGTAGCAATGGTTGTGACTATTGTCACAAACTGTGTAGCAATGGTCAGGACTAATACCGGTCACCATGTGCAGTGACTGTGCACATCTATTTGTGAATGACCCATAATGCTAAGATTCATATGAGATTATACTTACATGAATACACAAAAATATTACTGAACAAGATCTTTAGATGAAAACCTAACAAATATTCTTCAAATTTGTTCCCAACTGAAAAAAACAAGCATTACAAAGTAAATTAATAAAAACTACAAACAGTCCGGCAGTAACGACGAGTGTTGTCAATACTAGCTATGAGATCCTCACGTATAAAACAAGTGCCATGATAAGAATCGCAATAATAGAACTAATGTCGATTAAAAGAGTTGTTTATCTGTCTTGATTAAACCAAATTTTGACCAAAGTCAGCATCCTCAAACTTCGATGGACATAGTTTTCGCAGAACCTCGACACAGCTTTCCAATTAATAAAATTTCGGGATCATGACAAGTCGACTCCTTGCGTATTAGCGCATCATATAAAGTTTTTCCACCTCGAATGGTCGCATATTTAGCTTAGCTAAAAGCTAAGCTTCACTTGGGCTCACAATAATAAGTTTAAAATTTTTGTCCTACGCCACTCATGTCATGTCCTCTCCGACTGTTACAGAAAATTAACGTGACCCAAATTTCGGTTAAAACTATCAAAAAGCCATAGCACTAAGTCATATTTCAGTTATTGTTAAATCTCAAAAATGAGCAACTACAGATTGGTTAGTACGAATGCATAAAAGTACAAACACGGGGAGCATGACAGCCATAAATCAGAATTTCTCCATATAAACGCATAAAATGTAATAATGAAGGCATCAACAAGTCTCTTATATACGTCAGTAAAAATATAAGCGAAATACATAAAGCAGTCGGTCCATATGAGAAGTCACGAACCTACACAATGCGACAATAGTATCCACACAGTAGAGACTGAATATTTTTCGTATTCAACTAGTAACTCTATGAAGATTGCAAAGCGTAGTGAAACATAGGTACATATAAGCCTTTTTCGTGCACAACCAATCAACTCTCGATAGCATACATGTTATATTATACATGGATATCACACAATACAGCACAATTTAGAACAAAACTAACACTGGCAATATTTTCCCCCGCACGAAAACAACCAAGTGCAAGTTGTCAAACTCCCAGGACGTCACAATAAAATTAGGAATTTTGGGTCGAGGAACCTTCGGGAGCGCCATACCACCATACCCCTGGAATCATGGGTCGCAAAGCAAATCCAACACCATCAATTACTTTCCCATGCCCGAAAACCCACTAAAGGGAAACTTTTCAGCCACCCATGACGTCAGAACAAATTTTCAAATTATGGGTCGACGAACCACGAAGGCATCATAACTCAAACCAAATCACTCCAGAACGCGAGACTTAATCGAAAAATAAAAAAGAGGCATCGGCATTTATCATTTTACTATAAAACTAACCCGAGAAAAAATTCGAAAGTTAAGATAAAAATAACCTTTCTGCAAAGGGAACTAAAATAGGGTAAAAGGCATTATGCGTGAGTAAACTTAAGGTGACCCCACCAACCATCCTATTCTGTCATTACCGATATCGAATCGCATACCCTTGTTTCGGAAAACAGTAGTCTTAATTTCATTCGGTTTTTTGCTAACCTAAAATTGGCAAAAATTATCATTTAAATTTAGGATTATACAGTGTTCACGAACAAATTTAATGCAAAAGTGACGTCACAATCAAATCGACAAATTTTCGTTTTCAAACATTTGGGTAATTTTACTTCAATTTTCGCGAACACACAATGGTTAGATTTCAATCGCGAGCGCTGTGCTCGCGAGCAGTTTTAGTCCAATTTCAATTGACCAAAAAGCGTTCCGTAACAAATTTTATCCAAAAATACAAATTAGCATGGTTGCCGGGGTCATTTTAAGTTTAGTCTCGCATTATATTGACCTCTGAACCCGGAAACAACTTCAAATCAAAAACGTTCGGTGATATAACTACGCCGGTTCGAATAATCCTATGATCATGAAAATCGGTTAAGTCGTTCCTGAGTTATGGCCGATCACACACACAGATGGAATTTCCAACATTTCGCCCATGTAACTCAAAATCTGTGCTACGTTACGCTACGCTCTGATAAATATCTAAATTATACATACAGTATCCACCAGAAATGTCCGTTGCTCAATCGTTACTCCAACAAAATTATAGACAGATAAGCAATCATTTATAGCGGGTAGCATTGTTATAAAACGCGTACAATGTTTATAAGAAACGTAAATTTTTTCTACAAAGCATTCAGATATTTAGAAAACGCTAATGTTCTTACGACAATACTTAACACTGCTGTAAATGTCTTCAATTGGCAGCAGGTTGATAAACACGACTACAACACTCGACTGGTCCAAATTCGCACATTTCTTACTTCTATGTGATCTCGTCATGAGTACAACAGGTTCAAGCAAAAATAACGATTCCAACTAACAGCGCATGAACTGTACCTAGACTTTGCATCCACACACGCCACAATATTCAAGTTCCTTTACACATCTGGTAATATTTAAGCAACAAATTCTTGCGTGGAATCGCGGTTAATGTTATCGTGTTAACGACGACGCCGTTTATGGTTAACGTAGATGTGTCGTGTAGATACATATCCTGGCCTCGAGTTATAGAGGCATTTTGCTTCCGCTAAGACTGACATTAATGAGACGCTTCGAGGCTGACGTCCGGGAACGATTCATAAATTCTTGCATTTTCACATCGAAGCGAGTTTTTGTTTTCTTTTGTGCCTAAACGAAAGTCGCGACCAAAAATAAGTGCAATCGAAGGTGATAGAGCTTTTATTTGATAGAAATTTTACAATTTTGAAATTTATCTAAGTGTGCCAAACTCGAAAACGATCGAAAATACATTAATTTCGTTTAATAGAAATCAATCCAAGCCTCGATTAATTATTTTGTAATTAATTCTGGCCGCGACTGTTGTTGCTGTTATAAAAAATCAAAATAATTGTCCGAAGTAAAATGTCTAACACTTCTACGCCTAATATTCTCGTTTCTGATGGCATGGACTGGGGCAATCAGCGGAGATCGATATACCTGGGACCTCCTCTCTCTATCTGGAGAAGATATTATTGGCAGCAACAGTAATTTCTACAAGTTAGCGTCGATGTAATGGCTAACCACTTCGGCTACTTTATCCAATAATGGGTAAACAAGCTACTAATCATATTAAGGTTTAAAAATTAGGTGTATTAATTAGTCAACAAGAATAACGAACTACAGTGATTCGGTGGTCGTCAAGCTAAACACCAAACAAAGAAGTTTTGGGGCAAAAAGACCATCTGGTTCCTCCGATTTTTTAAGAATGACAATATTTTGGATGCAATTATTAAAAGACCGTGGAAAGGAAACACACATCTATAAGAAAATGTTTACAGAACCCACCGAGCAGTTCCTTAATTCCACACCAATCGCAGTAAAGTTTCAATTTGGGTTTTCATTAAGTACCAAATGTCCAGTATTTCACATTTCACGCATTCTCTAACTACCGTTGCTGGGCCTTTACTGCACGAAATTTGGTAATACACACTATTTTTTGCATCAAGGCAACAGCTTTATAGAAACCAAGGCTAATCCATAATAGTATTTTTAAACAAATGTCTTTTACTGCTTTTGATTTTTTGTCCAGAAAAAGTGTGCCGCTGGCGGTTTAAATATGATTTTATTGGAGTTGGCAATAATTGTGATTCGTTTTTGAAGCATGTTATTGTCAGATTATTGTTTATTTTTTCAAATTTTATTAACTAAATGGCAGTTTTAGCGGTATTAGTTGGGGATGCTACTGTCGTAAGCGCTTCTGTGTAATAAGTGTCAGCGACTAACAACATGCTTTTACGCTGCCATACAACTATCCTGCAAATCTATTGACACATACTATCAATACACAAGCGCCTCGGTCGGAGATTGCCAAAGAAAATTAAAGCAACCTTATGGCGTACCACCGCTTCGGCCCCGTTAAATGCTGTTGTACTGCCTCTAATAATATTTGTAGGAGTGTCAAAATACTTGAAGATATAAAAATACACCGCATATAGCGCTAAAAGCCGCCGAGAAAAAACATGGAGCACGCACAGACCCTTTCCCACATTTTCGAGGTATGTGGACGCAGGATACTGTGGACAGTGCAGTAAATTCTTGTATAATTATGTATATTCTAAACATACAAGAGTAGATTGCTAGTTGTTTGGTCAGACAGTGCGTGGTTTTACAAATCGAGAAACCCCAAAATTCTTCAATATTTTTCTAGTTTTTATTGAATGATGATCAACATGAAAAATGTGGTTTCGGCAAAACACTTTGTTGTGCATTTCTAAGCCAAGTTGAGCAAAAGCGCAGTGTTTTGCAGAAAAAATCCCTGACGTACAGCAAACTGTTAACTGTGGTAAATACTTGAACAGTACATGCCTTAAATTCGCCTTCAACATTCCATTTTGGCCGGACTACATAGTCTTTGGTTGACGGACGTGGCACACGCGCTCGGCCAATCCAGCCTTTGTCGCCAGGCCGTAGAGTGCTAGAAAGTTAAATAAACCTATCTTATAAATAGTAAAATAATTAGCCTATCTTGTATATTAAGTGAAAGAATGTGAAGACCGACTACAGTTGAATAAGAAATCTAATTACAACGGTTTGCAATATAATTAAGGGTCATTCCACGAAACCATGTAATTAGTTGAGGGGGCTACATCTGCACGTTTTGGCCCATAGCACCAGTCTTTTGGAAGGAAATTTAATGTCGCTGTGAGATGTAGTAATAGCATGTGCGACGGCCATAATGAGGTATGATGGACCTCGGTACCCCTAACATAGCAAGAGACAGAGGCCCTCAACCCGGGTTGACCAAATGAAGCCAAAAACACATGTCCCACTATAAACGTTCGCCGTATCGCCAACACGTGATAATATGTGTGTTTTTCATTTCACTGTGATGCTTTGGTATTTGCTAATTTTTCCGGAAAAACTTGGGAGTAAGCATCGACACTGAAGCTGACGTCAAGCTTCCGAAAAAATTTTTTCGTGACATGTAGCCCCGACCAAGGTCAAATCTGGTAGCTTGCATACGTTGGTAAATAACGTCACAGTGCATTAGCGACAAAAATGCTATATAACAGTAATCGTAATCAGTACAGGTGTTATTAAAAAAAACGAATATCAGCGACTGTCCAAGTGTTGTTTGATTATGAGGTCGAAGGTCATAAAGTGCCAAAAATGAGGTTTGTGAGCATAAAATGGTATCTGTAGATGTTGTCTCCGTTGAGCTAAAAAACTTCTGCGACAGGCTTGTTCTAAATTGGTCGATTTTAACCATAAAAGGGCCCTAGCTGCACCAATTTTAGGTCGCAAGTCCTCCAAATGGCTTGACCGTGACCCTTTTGGTCCGACTTGCATACAAACAGACCATTCTTCACGTGTCACTGCGTTATCCTACAGAATAATGACTTATTTCGGATTAAAATTTGACCTCCAGGGGTACCTTTGCGGCCCCTGTACCAGGTTTCAGGTAGCTCGTGTTGCATAGACATATTCGAAAAATTCAGTGGTTTTTATGTCGGATGGGGTTTAGACACTGTACATACCAAAACGTTTCATTTTGGCTTCAAAAATGGTATTTCAAACGTACATGGTTTCGTGAAATGACCCTTAAGTATCAATAATTATTTTGTTCCTTCTCTATATTAATTGAAACTATGTGATCAAAGCTAGCGGAGTTTCTATTGAAGGCGCTAGAATGAAAAATCGTTAAAATTTTTCTGTATGTTTTTGTCATTCATAACTCATCTTCGGATGGTTGGATTTCGGTATTTTATTCGATAGCAAAAGTCACGAGCTTGTGTCTTTAGTTGAACGCGAACAGCTGCGACTCCATTTTCGGAGTCAAAATGGCAAAGAAACAGATTTTTCAGGATCTTTGGCGAATCTGGCCATACGGGTACCAGTATTTTATAGCCCATATGTGGCGTCGGAAAATGGAGACCACCATGTAGATCATTTCATTGAGATATAATCCTTTGCTGACTAAGACCTTTTTGTCGGACCAGAAATAGCGATTTTTCAGATTTCGCAGTGTTATTGACGCTGGGTACGATGAATTTGCTGTCTAACGCCCAACTTGACTATATTATACCTTTTTATAGGGTTTCACGGGTTTTACAGTGGACGAACCCGATTTCCAAAATGTTATATCTTTTCATTTGTCTGATTATGTATTGCGTGCAGGGCGTTCGGAATGGTCTATATAGGTATTTCTTAAAGCCGAATACAATGATTTAGTTCTTAAGTCCAGCGTGCATAATTCAAGCCGTTTCATGGGCTTAGGGTCAATGAACCTGATTTCCAGAATATACTCGTCTGTCTTCTGTTATTTGGTTACGCATTTGGTACAGGTCAGCAAGAATTACATATACAGGTTTTCCGGTATACTGAATAACATGGTTTGGTTACCTAGGATCCAGCATGAGTACATTATGCGTTTTCGAATATTTTCATTGGGCTTAGGGTGAATGAAACGAAACCATAGCCAAATGAATACATTCTAAACTGTCTCAGTATAATTGGTTAGACCTTCAAGCTGATCTAGACATGACTCAATGGTGTTCAGAGTTTGAAACTGATGCAACAATTCCAATAATGTTTTTGTGTTCATTTAGGTCACCACAATTATTCTTACATCTTATATAGCCTTAGCGACGAAATTATTGATAATAAATCACTTGAGTATCTCTATCGCAAAACCTCAAATTTTCATCGAATTGTTCTGTAATGGTGCGTAAGGCGCAAAAAACATTTAACTTTCTTAGAAAAACATCTAGTTTTTTAAACAAGCGTTCGTTTTTACTATACACTCAAATCGCTAATTAGGCGTCAACTAGAGTATGATTATAATGTCCGATCGTCATGTTACGTTGGTAAAGGACTTTCAAAGACGTGGCACTAAATTTGTTGCCTCTTTGTCGTCTAAGTCATGACGAAAGGCTGTGGGTCTTCCAGTTACAGCCACTTGCTTTGAGATACGTCCGTTATGATTTGATATTGTACACACTGATGCATATAATTGGTATTGAAACCATATTTGATTTAGTGCCTAGTGTTTCAGGAGTCACAAATTCAGCTACCAACATTCAACACAAACCTAGGCGCATGATGTTCGTAGTTTCCCCGCGTTATTCCCCAGGCTATCTAGGCGACAAAAGATGAAAATCGCAAAGGTTTTGCGAGAATTTCATAAAGTATATGTGAATCGCGGTTGACCAATGAAGAAAAAATTAAAATATGTGACTGGTTTACAATACTTATCAAAGGCTAACAACATCAAAGCCACATCCATTTACAGGTAGTGTTCTGTATTGCAAATTTCCTATCTAAAAATGGTAATAGAAGCTACACGGACACCATTCCATATTGCGGAAGCTGCTGTAATATGTGCCTACAAACATGGTTAAAATTAAAATCCGTTTTAATTTGGGGTGTCAAATCCGATCGGCTTTGAGTTTGCCCAACTTAAAACGAGTTGATTTAAATAGACTTGCCCAGGCAGATGTCACTTTAAATCAGCGGATTCCGATCGACATTGGCGCGAACTTAGCACCAGAAATATCGTTTCATGGCGAATTGCCGAATACAGTTACTACTTAACATTTCAGTGGCAAATGATTATTTTTACTAAACTACCACTCTTACAACAAAATTTGATTTATTTTACGATTTCACAGTTAAGTAGTAACAAAATTCTTCAACTCGCCATCAGCTCGATTTGAACAATGTTTGGCGCCAAATTAGTTCGGGCCAAACTCGATCAGGATTCGCTAATGTAAAACATCTCCCTATGCAAATCGATTTCGATGGCCGTGTTTAGCACTCCAAATTGAAACGTTTTACTATTAACCATCTTTCACAGTCCATCTTCATCGTGAGCACGTCTTGCAGCAGTTCTCTTTCTTTCTGTCTTTCTCCTAGGCTTTCTCCACTATGCAATGTTTACCATAATATATAGCATAACCATGAGTTTGCTATTGCCAAGTTGAAGCTACGATATTAACGATGAAGAATCAACAATCAAACCACAGTTTTGAGACCGACGAGGTTACTCATTTTCAGATCGTCGACGATAGTCGTTTGCATTCATTTATATGAAAATATATTCTCTCTAAACTCACAAACGCCTTGATAAATTCACACATTTAGGTCGAATTGGTAATTAATTGCTTTAACTTAAGACCTACTGATAATTCTGACACAATTTAACGGGATCATATTCCGTATAACCTTGTTAGAAATAGGTACGCGGCGAAGACTATTCAGTATATCTGTTACATAGTACCTACGGTGTGTGAGCAAATTCGTCACGATTTTAAGGAAAATGATTACACTCGGTGTTGCTGCTCGTAGGAAAAAGATGCAGTTCTACATTCCTTGATCTTCGTTTACTTTCACGAAGAATAATTCATAAAATAAAATGCTAACATTGATTTATGTAGTTGACGGCGTTGTATATTTTAAGTGTCCGATCTAAGCAACTGAAATTTGAGCATAATAGCCTGCAAAAACACCAAAACCGTTACTAATATGGCTTGGCTGGGCTGGCTTTACTAAAACCGGGGAGTTTCTAGGTTCAGAACTGGGAAGACAAATTTTGCCAAGGAGTGAAGAGGCCGAGTCTTGAACTGTGGAGGTTGAAATATAAAAATTTTCAAAATATTATATTTTTATTAAATTACTAAAATATGTGGTCATAAAAGGTCCAAAAACGTGTCTATTGACGTTAAAACGATTTTTAACCAATTTTATGTTGAAATTATTCAGATTTTAAACTGCAAAAAGAGATTTTCGTAAAAAAAATTGCTAAACTTCTACGTCAACTTGGTGGGGTTTTACCAGAGGGAAAAGTTTTCCCAAGGGAGCTAAAATTTTGGCAGGAGGTAGCGAAAAAATACCAGGCACCCTCACCCGCACTGTGACACATCCAGCTAATTACCATTTTCGCATCTCTAAGATGTAAAAAATTTTGTTAGGCTTTCATCGGAGATTCACTGATTTGCCAAGACGGACAGCATGTAAGTAACTGACACACTCACGGTTCGGGTTCAACGGGTTCTTTCTTAGCTGGCCTCGTTCGATTTTCATCTTCATCATCTTTGCTGAAAAAAGAACAATTATTTTAATTGTTCAGATGTATCTAAATTTCTACTGAGTAAACATTGCAATGGCATCATAAATATTATTAAATAAAGTACTTCAAACAAAAACTAATAGATCGTTCAATCACAGCTTATCATATTATTTGCCCGCAACGAACAAATGCTCTTCTTCTCAAACAACGAAGACAGGATCTAAAATGGCCATAAAGCAATGAACACAGCAGCGGTTATTTCGAGCTGCAAATATATGACAGGAAGGTATTTAATCGCCTTGCATTCACCGCTGTTGGGGGAGGGAGTTCGTGTACTTTTTTAAATATCAACGTAATATTTCCCCATGTTAAAGCCTCAACATACCCAAAATCCCAAATAGTACACCAAATCTAGTATGTATTAATCCCCCTAGATCCATGTTTATACATATAAAATTAAAAAAGCAGTTGTCCTTATCTCTAACACTAATAAACTGTAGCAAAGTCAGCAGATATTTGTGCGACATTAGTAAAAACCTGAAAAATAAACGTTGATACATTCTAAGTTTAAAATAACATGGGAGCTTCGAGTACGGAGCAAAATAACATGGGAGAAAAACACGGAGAAATTTTGACTTACATGGGCGATTTTCTCAAGAAGTGGCTCCATAACACCCTCACAGCGAACAGTAGTTGATGAATATGTTCGTATCATAATCTAGGACAGCTAGATATATAATATGAACTGGCGCGAATATACCTGTTCCAACATTTTACAAAAGATTTGAAGTTATTAGAGATGTCATTCTCACTACAAAACCGTTGAATTTATTTGTAACATAGTAAAAGCATCAAATTTAATCATGAATGAAGGTCGAATAATTTGAAAAATCAATGCTAGGCTACTTAGCTACTAATTTATTTTGAAAAGTCTGAAATCGAAACATAATTTAAGGCAACAGTGCATCGATAACAATAACACTGTAAAACGCAATAAATAAACACAAAATATCAATTAGTGCTATTCGTAGTTCCCCCCCCCCCCGACGTGTTCTATACTTTCAAATTATACAGTTCAGAAGAACGGCATAAGATTTAGGTCTCCAATTTTCTTTGAATTTTAAGGTCAGCGACACAAATCTTATGATAATGCTGTAAATTACCTGAGACGACGCTTTTTCGACTCGGACATATGTTCGTAGTCGCGCTGTTCGCGTTCTTCTTTTGAAATTGAACGAAAATCGGTGTTTAAATTGAATATCGGTCGAGCCCATTCGCCTAAATGTAAATTAATGACAAAAAAGCGAAAATAGAGCAGAATTATATTGACATTAACGTGTAGGAACATATAAAAAATAATTTGCTATAAGTGCGCTCATTTTAGTTTGGACAATTTGGCAAGGGCCACGGGAGCATTTTACTGCAGGAGTATTTTGATAATAATGCGCAACTAAACTTAAAATGACCCCGCTAGCCATCGTATTTTGTCGTAGCTGATGTGGAATAGCTAACCATTAAAACAAACAGAAAATTCAACTCGGTGTTTCGCTGACCGAAAATTAGCTATATCAAAATCAAGTGCCATAAAATCCACCCTGTTTCGAGCACAATTTTGATGATTTCCTATTCGCAGAAAACAAGTTCTATAATCTCTGTCAAGTTTGAGGTCAGTGTTGTCCTTGTTCGTTAACAAACTTAAAGTGTTATTTATACTAATTTAGGCAGTGTCGTAACAACAATAATTTTCAGTCAACTTTTGTTCACATTTTCAAGGTAAATATTTCTCGAATATGGTGCTCGCGAACAGTTATGTGTTTCGTGTTCGCGAACAAAATATTATATTGTGCAAAGGATCATAACCGCGATTATATTTAATTAAACATTAAGATTGTGAACTATTTTTAAAAAGTTTATAAACAGAAACTCTAAGGCTGGACCCGACCTTTACCCAAGATGTAGCAGGAAACTTTTGCACAGACGGGCAATGAATTTGCAAGGGGCAAAGCTAAAAGGCAACATTCAAACATAAACTCCACTTTCCTGATATATTTCAGGGGCATGGATGGCGCAAGAAAATTACAGGTCTAACTCCCCAATGTACTACGAGGGCTTCGCCTCCCCAAGGGTTCGTAGGGGGTACTAGATATCATTATGATATCGCCAATATTCAGCCAAGCAATAACCAATTGTTCCTATCGCCTTTAAAATCTCATTGGGTTTTGACGGTCAAAGAGCTGGTACCCCCAGGAAACAATTGGTACCACCAGAGAACATTTTGAAAATAAGTCGACAAGCGACGGCATTGTCGGATAAGACAGTGTAGATCGATATCCAAACGCTGCTAACAAAGTACTGTTTTTGCAGTTTTTCAAACTCAACATAATCATGAACATTTTCTACTCACTGCCATTGCCCCACACTGATGTATACAAACCACAGATAAAATTTTTAAACTGGATGGAAAGTCTTGGATTGAGCTCAATAACTTTTGGTTTATACAATAGGAATACAGTAACTGTTTTATATATAAAGTGTTTTATTATCAATAACGTATGCAGTTACTTAGACATAAAACGCTTTATTTGTTGAATATATGTAGCGTTTAGCAACAAAACGACTTTATCGCTCGAGGGGTATGAAGATATTACCATTTTTGAGTATTCTGTGTCTCATGGGTACGCAGAATAAACGTTTTTGACGCAAGTCTGTAGTGTAAGTACTGTCAATCGCAGCATATTCTTTTCAGCTATATAAATAATGAATTGCTTTACAAAATGAAATCAAAACATTCATATAACTTCAGCGGTTGCAGATATTACCATATTCGACTAGTTTTGATCCCATGGACCCATTGAAAACGGTTTTGACCCAGCCCAGCAGCGTAAATAATGACAATAGCATCACACTATTTACAGCTGTATAGCTGAACGATTGAGGAGATATTATCGTCTTTGTATAATTTGGGTCCATGAGCCCTTTAAAAATTTTTTTACTTAATCCTTTAGCATAAATGACAATGGCGGCACACCATTTGCAGCTGTATAGGTCGAGCGGCTGTATAGCTCGGGCAACTGTTGAGATATTACATTTTTCGCGCATTTTGTGTCTCATGGCCAAGCTAAATACACTCTAGACCCAACCCTGCAGCGAAATAATGACGATATCAGCACACCATTTTCAGCTACATAGAACTACGATACCTAATGTTCGTATCGATTACATTGCATATTATACGTTTCTGCTGAATTTGTGGAAAGATTCTTCACTAAAACAGTTTTATCTACTATGACCCACCAGTTTGCAGCACTACTACTTTTTAACATGTTAAAACTTAAATATAACAAATGCTACGAGTCTGTAATTTGATTTCTTTAGAGATCTTTCCCAGCCCGAAATTTGTTTTCAAAATACAGTGGTAATTACTGCGCTAATTGACTCAGCTCGATCAATCGTAGTAACTTATTAATCATAGTTATTATCGGTTCAGAAATCATCTAAAAATTTCTCAATATATAATTTTATTCTAAACCGTTACCGAATGGTATTAAAATCAGCTGAACCGGTTCATGACTTAAGGAGTTACATCCACTTATGAAAACATAAATCGTTGACAAATTGACGGATCCCGTTGATTTGCACACCAATTAGTATGTTTCGAATTGTAAATAAAGTCACAAATTGTTTTTGTCATAAAGCAATGAATATGTGCAAAAAAGAGCCTATCGGCTTATGGGTGTAATGGTTCCGGCGGGGGGACTTCAAAAATATTTATAAACTCATCATTTTCTCCAGGTTTGCTGAAATTTTGCCAAATCTCCCCGAATTTTTGCAAAATATCCCCAGTTGTTGCTACTTTGTGCTAGCACTTAGCCAATTTCCTCTAAAATTTCCGCGCGTCTGTGACCCTGTGAGCTGTTGGCTAGTGAGGTTTGAGAGGTGGTAACTCCTCTACGCACACATGTTCTAAGGGAGATTTTCTTAATCCTTAGAACTGAGTCGAATATGAACAATTTTCTTGCTGAGTTGAATCTATAAAGACCCAATTTTCGATCTACGCGGAGACGGATACAGTTATAGTAAATATTTTTGACAGCCATATAGTTGTGTCTTTAGTCAAATAAAGTCGCGAACACGAATGCGATTATGCTTATTCACTACACAACATGCATTAAATATACAAAGGGGTCTGATAACACCTACATTGTAGTTATATTGGATTTGTATATATTTTCAAATTTATCGTCGGAAGCGCTTCCTGCGACTAAGAAACAATGAACTTAGCTGAAGCTTATGAGTGAGTTGATTTGCGCAGTTGGTTGAGCGTTCTTTGAGTAGAGAATGGCGTGCCCTAATTTCACAATATTGATTTTGAACGACTTCGCCACAAATGTACATAAGGACTACTCTGCATCCATATTTTTCAATATGAACAGGTTTTCACTTTATGCTTTTGAGACAGCTGTTAAATCTGTGCTTGTGGGTAAGCTTTCCTCATTATTGATGTGTTCGATATACGGTCAAGGAACAATCATACATTTTTGTAATAGATATCTTATTTACAGCGAGAGGATTTCCTCTAGTAGCAATTAAGTGCAAAATATTCTTTTATCTACGTGTACATGACTCACTATTTTGATTACCTCCCCTTCTGGCCTATCACCCAACTGCCGCGCAATTATAACCCTGCCCCGCCGGAACTTGGAACAATTTCGTTGGAAAATTCGAAATCATCACTGAAATCGGCACTTATGCGCCATGTACGTTATAAAGGACTCGCTTGTGAAAGTGTTGTATATCCTGGGTGTCTCTGTCACCAATTTTATAAGGTATCTTGAACATCATAGTGTTTCTGATGATATTGTAGGATAGTATACATAGTAGTATATTGTCAGTAATGGTATGGCGTAGACTACACTATAAATTTTTAACAAAGTTTTATGGAGTCAGATAAACTATACTGTTATTTACACACATTATATGCGTTTGTTCATAGTGTCCTTGATACCGTCAGAAAAAATCAATAATTAGATTAAGACACCATAGTTAGGTTAAATGATGTGTCATATACCACCTATTTTATTATATAGTATAAGTATGCACTGTATGGTATTCAGTATGCTATGGGAGGACAAAAGTTTCACATGGAGAGTCCTATATAACGTAAACGTCGCATTATTATTCACAGATAAGACGTACTTACGAGTTATGTACTCATTCTCAGATGCTTGTTTTGGGACGCTGTTTTCTTTAATGAGAAATAAACGTTTTGTGTTGTATTGGTTGTTCGGTTTCGTGAGCTATGGATGCTCATGGCAGGTGTACATGGGAGTCCCTTCTAAGCAGTCGGAACCCCGACCTCGGCGAGAAGCGCCAAACTCCATCCCTGACAAGTGACCCAATCCCTCCCGCCGCCCAAGGTGTGGCTATTTTCTTCCATTCACGCAGACTGGCTGGGCTTTTCGGGAGGCCGACGATTGGCAAAAAGATAAGTGTTTTGGGGTCTCCCCTCATACGCCCATGGCGACCTTCTACCAACCGTCTACCCCTCGCCCAAGGCCGGCGGCCGTTCGACAAATATGACCCAAGTATAAAACCGATGTTCGTTGCCGCTCAAGTACATTGTATGTTCGCGAATATCAATTCTTCAAACCACTGTCTATTATATAACAGTTATTGTTTGCGCTCGCGAACATGGTCTATTTAAAAATTTGGTTAGGGAACAAATTGTACCGTACAAGTACGTTATATGTTGGCAAACACCAATTCCTCAAACCACTGTCTATCATTAAATAACATTTATTGTTTGCGTTCGCGAACAAGTTCTATTGAAAATTTTGTTACGGAACAAGTTTTGTTTCAAAACTGTATTCGAGAAGTTTTATATATTTAAGAGTTTTTGATTTTAAAAGTTGCTGAATAACTTGTTATTCCAATAGTGCTAACATAAACTAAGTTTGTCGTCGGAGGGAGGGGAGAAAGTACTGGGGTGTACGCCTAACCCCCCCCACCCCCCCGGGGGCTCCCCCTGACCTCCTGCCACTCCGGCGAACCCTATATCTTTTAACATCGAGGCCGAGGGATCTTTTACATTTATGGCCCAAGTATACAGTCAAGGTTCGGTGCTGCTCAACTCCATTGCGTTAATATTCGCGAGCATCAATTCTTCATGAAACTGTCTAAACAAAATCTATTAATTTGTATTCGCGCATAAGCTCTATTTAAAAATAGCGTTCGAGAGCAAGTTTTATCTATTTAAAAGTTTTTGATTTTGAACGTTGCTGAACAACTTGTGATTACGATAACTACTATCATCAAGTTTTTGCACGCTGAGTACGAAAAAAGCACGAATTTGGAATGAGCAAAATAATATATCTAACGATTTATGACTTTGATCAACACATTTGCAATCCAAAAAGTATCCGGTTTCATACGACATATTGCTGTTCCGCAACGGTAGGTGCTAGGATGTGCGATGGCAAAGGGGCGTTCTGTTGCAAAAAATATGGAAATTTAAAAAATAAGATGGTAAGCGGGATGATTTTATGTTTAGTCGCGCATACGCGTATTCACAGTAAGTATCCTCTTCTACTGTAATGGAATGAGACAACTAATGAATTATGGGTTACTACCTGGCCTCTCCAAAATCATAAGTGCGGTATCGAACTGTCGCCAAGCGGCTCGAACCTGGCCGAAAATTAACAATACCTAGGGTAATTGCCGTCCAGGTAACCTGAAAGTATTGTCAGTTAATACGGATAAAGTTCTGCAACACTAAGCAATGCATTGGCCATTATAATTATAATATAATAATTATAAATATATACAGAACCAATGGGAGGCTGTATACTTGGTGGATGTGGGAATTCCTTGGTAAAAATGCCCTCGAAGTGCTGTCGCCACCGCTAGACTGCACATTCTTTGTCTACAATCAGTTGACCACTACTGTCGTTGACGCAGTGAAAGTGTTCAATGCCTTGCCGTTGTTGGTGGCGCCGCGTGACAAGCCGAAACAGGCCGCGATCGCCTTCCCGACCCTCTAGCTTTTTAGAAACCTCGGCATAATGGGTGGCTTTTCTGACAGCTACAACTTTCATGGCCGTTATTCTGGCTTCGCAATAAGTATTGCAGTTGTCTGCGGTTTTGTTGTTGAGGAAGATGTGATAGCACAGTTTCCTGTGGCGAGTTTTTGTCATTACGTCGTCTGTCCATACCCACAAATCCTTCTTGACAACCCGTTTGCCCGGCTTGGTACTGCCTACCACGTTGTTAGAAATAGTTTGTATAGCATCTTTGGCTTTAGTCCAAGTTTCTTCTACGGTCGTTAAAGCTGGTAGGACAATCCTACCCGTGAGTTCAGCTTTGCCGCCCATTTTCCACCATTTAATGCGGGCGATACCCGTGCGTTTCTCATGTGTGAAGATTGGTGGCTTGATGGTGATGGTTGCAATGACTGAGCAGTGTTGGGATGCCACTGTTTCGTATGGTACGGTTTTTGTGTCAATGACAGTGGTTAGGTCGCGTCGGCGAACGAGGATGTAGTCTATTTGCGATGTGGCATCACCGCTGTAGTACAAGAGCTGGTGTGATGTGCGTTTTGGAACCATGTGTTGGCGATGACGAAATCGTGGCATAGTTATATATCTCAATGTGTGCAAACAATCCATATTGATGAATGAGTTTTGCAGCTTCGTTTCTAATATACCTGGTGAAGCCGCTTAAAAATTGGAAAGTGTCAAAATGCACATGATTACCCTCCGCTGGGCGCTCAGGCTAACTTAAAATTGTTACTAGCCACTATCCACTTAAGAGGAAGTCTACGCAATATTTCCGATCATGACATACAAATGCTGATTTATCAAGATTGACTGCATCATCGCTTTCTCTTGCTCTCTAAAGGCCACGTTATTCCGATTCAATGATTACCTGACCATGCGGCTGCAGAGTGCCTTCATATACAGCATTTCTCGACACATTTCTCTGTTGGCGGCTGCAGGAATCATTGCGGTTACGGCGTCGTCCCGGATCCACTGTTATCAGTGCATTTCGATCGGTCGCTTCCAAGATACGAAGGCTCTTTACCATGGTCGGGTCGAGTGTGATGTAGCTTTTCGTGGGGACGTGCATGTGCCTTTCACCCCAAGTGTGTGACCTAGGAGGTTTAAGCATGCCTGCATTAGCAGAACAGCCTTATTGATAGTAGGTGTCCGGCCCGGGCTCTTAGACCATCGTTCGTTAGTAAATTTTGAGATACCGAGATTTCTGTCTGCACAAATTTTCGAACACGTGCATAAAATGTATATCGCCGCCAAGTTTGCACGATCGTATGCCGCTGGCATAGAAGCGTACGGGTCAGATAGACGTGTATAAGCACTGACCTAACATTCGTGCTGACGTGTTTCGAACACCATAATTTCTGCATGCCACTTAAAGTTCTGCTTGCATTAGAAACGCATTTGAGTACCTCAGCGTCGTTTGAGCGTCGGGGCGTATGTATGCCTTTCATCTGAAGTGCGTGGCGTGGGAGTTTAATTTGAGCCTTAGCTTTGGCTCTTAGAATATTGTTCGTTAGACGGTCAAATTTTGAGATCCGAGAATAGAGACTGGAGCTTAGAACAGTACAGCGGTAGTTCGGACAGTGCTCGATTCGCGACAGTCAGCTTCCGTGGCAGGAATTCGGACTCTAGAATTTTGTACAGCTACTCTCTCTGAGCAGTATAACGCTACTTTGAAGTAGACAAAGGCCACTGCGGTCGTTTGACGGTTCGAGTCTCTTTACAGGCAACATGTGTAGAACACGGATTTGATCTACCACAAGTCTGCCTCACCCACATCAGCACTGTTCTTCGCGTCGAACTTCTCGCTGTAGTGTTTGAACCTGTTGGAGATGATGAACTCTAGTAATTTAAAGACCATATTCAAGAGTGAGGTTCACCTATAATTGTTCGAGCATATGGTCCCGTAGTAGGAACAAGACTACTAAAAGCTAGGCAGCTGGAATTTGATTCGCTTCCCCATAATTGTTGCTCTAGTAGACGGAGCGGCTGGCTATGTGCGATACGTCAGGTTTGTAGCTCTCTAACGGGAAGCTAATTGCAAGCGGCACCACCGTTTCGGAGCGTGAAAATTTCCTGCCTCGTGAGTGGAATGGAGAAATGCTGTCATTGTAGAAACCAGCAAAGCCACCGTTCGTAGTCTTTCAGCGCATTACTTAGCGCGTAGCGATTGTACACCGCGCAGCAGTGTTCAAGCCAGCATTCCAGCTGCTGTACATTGATCGACAATGTTTCAATATTTAACAGCATATTCACAGCAATATATACATAACTGAAAGGTTCGAGTTATTTTACACTGTGATAAAATTTGACCTGCAATAGCCATAAGTAACGTAATGTCGGGGAAGCAGTCATGACTACAGAGAAAAATACGACCAGAAATATGTGCTTAAAATTAACTTAGATTGATTGTTATTTCGAATGCGCTTATTGCTGTCATTGTATAATTGAGAGGCGTCATGTGACTAATAGGTTTCTTCAAATTTCAAGAGATAATGCTTGAATAGTCGTAATTACCGTTCGTCATTGGTGAAAGTAGGGGTGGAGAGTTTGCGGCACGAGCAATCAGCACCAACTTAACAGTAATCAAGAACGCCCTGAACATTCAAACTATTTTCTACGGTGACGAAGCCCCCCTCGAGCCGTTGGAAAAATGACTGTTTTCTGACCGTTACCGGCTCCAAAGACGAAGACAGCCACTTGTTACTAAAACATCGAAATTACAGTTTTTGCATGAAAGAAAAGATCTGACCTATATGAAACATTTATGTTCTTCAGCACAATTTTAATCGAAAAAATAAAATCTCTATTTTCTTGGCCTTTCCACTTTCCAAAACCCCTATTTTCGTGAGATTGCCCCCCATGTCCGTCCCCTCGGCCGAAAACCGCATGTTCAACTAATTCCAAAAAATTTTTATGTCTGAAAATTTACGTTTTTTGTTTGCAAATTGTTTTTTAAACATTAATTACCACTATTTATAATGCTAAAATATAGTTTTTTAGCTGGAAAATGCATTCACAGTAGTAAAACTGTATGAAAATATGGGAATATTTATTATTTTTAAGCCAAATTTATCCCCCACTTTTAATTTTCCCCCGAGAATGAACATGGGCCCCCAAAGTCCCCCAACTTTTCGGAGGGCTGTGGACAGACCAATTCCCAACCGGTACGACGTGAACTTACTAATTAATTTTCCGGCAATTTTCTTATTTTCCTGCGTTTCTTTTGGATGTTTGTATAAATACATCACTGCTTTCCCGATTTGAGAATTTTTTAACGTGTCAGGCTCTAGCGACGGATACTAAAAAAGAAAATCTAACAACAGAAATAAGCCAATAAAATAGCTTTTGATCATTTGCTTCCTAAGACAAATTTTAGATTAACAAACATCGCACTAAAATAAAAGAACATAAAACACATTGAGTTTATATTACATTAATTTCTGCTCTGTCTGTATATGGCTATAAGTACTTAGCATTAAGCTTGGCTAACTTAAATTGCGTCAAGCTCCAGCCAGCGCGCTTGTAAGTTTTGTAAGTCAGTTTACATTGAGGTAAAAATTTTGCTAGGAGAAAATATATACGCCATGAAACAACAATATGTTACGATAAAATAACTTAAAACTGGGACTCTGTGCTCCAACGATTCGTTTTGAGTACAGTCTTAATTTTTTTTAAAACAATCGTAGCAAATAGCTGCGTAAACTAGCAACTCTATCAAGATTGCAGAGCGTAGTGAAGCATACAAAACTAACACAGGTAATAAGTTTCCCAAGCCCGAATACACCGAAGTGCAAAGTACAAACCTCACAGGACATCACAATAAAATCAGAAATTTTTGGTAGAGGAACCATGGCGCGCCATGACCCCGTACCCATGGAACTATGGGTTGCAGAGCAAAGCCAACACCGGCAATAAGTTTCCATGCCCGTAAATCCACAAGTGTAACCTTTCTGTCCCCCAGGACGTCAGTAGAATTTGGGTAGAGAAACCACGAGGACTCCAAACCCCAAGTAGAATATAAATGATGGTTCTGGAACGGCCTTATATGGCAAACATAACGCGTTATACTTGTCGTATATGGCAATCGTAATATGGCGTTATATTGCCTTATACGGTGAACATAATGTAACGCGTTACCTTTGCTTTTTAAATATAAATAATATAATTCAGGGCTTTTCACTTGCCTGTTATAGCAAACGTAATGCAACGCGTTCTAGTTGGCTTAGAGTGGCAATACAACCCAACGCTTTATACGTTATAGGTTTCTAATATAACCTTATATGGTAATATATCTCTACTAAACACGTTTTCCGATGACTGTTCTGAATTAATGAAGCAAATACTCAAGCATCACGTTTACTTATTGTGTTGACACTGTGAAACATCAAAACATGTCTTTATTGCACACATACATGTTATACATATAAAGTTTTGCATTGTTTGTTTTTAGATTGCAGCTATTTATTTCGTATCTTCTATTTTATAATAGTTCTATCCCATGTCAACTTAAGGGCGGAAGTGAAATGCAAGCTATGCCGTTCTCGATATACTAAGCCTTAGTCTTAGCCTAAGCTAAGGTCCCTATATGAGCCATGTACTAAGCCTAAGGTGGGGCGCTGCCGCCTCCCGAACCCCCGCTCTAAGCTGTTCTTTGTTTTCTAACGTTGTAACGTCCGGCCCTTGAAGTTGACACGGACCATAGTTCTTATAGTTCAATTTCAAACTGCACAAAACAGGAATATTTTTATTGTTTAGTACTTATATAATTTTCGTCAACTTGAACCAGTAAATGGTGTCCAAACGCCAAAGTTTCAAACACATTGTTCAGTATAAATCGTTTATCATCGTTTGCAGATAGACTAATTTTGTTGGATCGAACAGTGAACATTTGGTGTCCGAAATTTCGAATTTGATGACAATGATGTAGAATAATGTTCCCTTCTTCCAGCGCCATAATATAATCTTCATGAGTTAACCGTTTCTTTACAATGTTTTTACTAACACCCTTTGCTCTTTTTTAGAATTATTTTCGCATAAAATGTTGTACATTTTAGATCGAAGCCCCACGAATTCTGCATTCTAACAACCATTTGTCTCGTCCTTCGTTTTTCCCATAACTTTTTTGTTTTCGATACTGCGAAGAAAGTGGTTCTCCGAGTAATCGCTGAAGTCGACCAGTGTTTGGTGGGTTTGAAGCGTTTCCTGTAGGTTATCTGTTTCAATGTAATACGTTAGCGAATCAGTATCGGTAAATAAAAGTTTAACGCTCGGGAATAGTTTGTTCACAAAATTGTAGTGGAAATCGTACATTACATGTCTGAAATCTCTAAGACGGTAAAGCCAACATATATTGGTTTTCTTAAATACAATGTTTTCTTGTTCATCATCACAGCAACCAAGTTATCATCAAAATTTTTGCATCTGTTATATCGTGGATTTGCAGCAAGGGCGCGAAATCTTTCAGCATTTGTTACAAGTTTGACGTTTACGTACGCCCTTACGTTTTGCATGCTTTTACCAAATACGTAATTGTTCAATAATTTGAATAAATCTTTTCCTAAATCAGTTTGGCTGGTTTCCGCCGTTCAGTGTTAAATAAAATATACGACTTCATCCAAGGATGTTGCTTGAATTTTATACCTTTGTTTATCTTGTTCAAAATCATCCCAAGCGACAAATATAATTTCAAATTGCGATAGTGTATGATATAATTACACTTATATTGAAGATTTGGAACAAGTTTCCTTTGCTTTGATTCTGATTCCGACTTGGCGTTTAAGGTTTAGTGAATATGCGGATAATTGTTCTTCTACAATTATAACGTGCTCAGGGGCTAGTGGATAATTATTGTGTGATTCATGGAGATTATGCGGATAATGTAAATCAACATCCAGCACATAGCCAATGTCATTGTCGTCCGGTATTTCCGTAACACACAGTGGAGCAATTTCTTGTTGTGTCAACCATGAAAAGTCAGAAGTAGGCAATGACTGAGACATAGCATAGCCATACAAATTATTGGCATCTAGTGATATAATAAATGAAGTACGTGAGTTATTCGTGTACCAGGCAGTAATTTGTTATTGGCTCGTGTGTATCTCATTGTAACAACACAAATGCCGCCGCGTATGCTCTTGATTAAAAAAATGTACACATATCAGGATCTGTTAGCAAATCAAGGTAACCGGTGACATACGTAAAACTGCCGCCCAGCCGTAGAAATGTAACGTTATAAAATGCGCTGGGTCGAGTTTGTAATACTGTAGACATAGCGTTGTAAAGTTTTCTATAAGATCGCACAACAACGTATCTGTAGCCAGGTACAAGCAATTGTAGTTTAGTAAAGTTTTACAACCGAGCGAATTTCCCACATTCACAGCATGCGCATAGTCGCATCGCTTATGTGTTCGTCGTTAACAGCTGTAAAGGTCATGTTTCGCGGTAACTGGCGTTCACTGAATTTAAGCCACGAATCCATGTATTCATAGGGGTAAATGCCTTTTCGCAACAAGACATTACGTTAATTGACGTCCTGAAAATGTGCTGAAATTGCGCGAAATGAATTTTTACCAGCAGTGCGCATATTGCTAGCTAGTCTATCCAGAGATGAAGGCAAAAACTGCATCGAATCGAGAAATTTTATATTCCAACCGCCTGAATTTTCTGCAATTGGAGGCATTTTTAAAGCAAGCATAATATACCAGTCCATTGCTTTCGCTATGCAATGAATTTTTAGGTTATTACGTTCCGCAAACAATCCAATGTGTTGAAAGATAAGGTGGCGGTCGTATCTACACAAGTTGTGCATGAATACGCAGACATCACGACTTAGTTTATATGCTATATTACATTGAGCATGAGAAGGACCGTGAAAACGAAAACAAATGTGACAATGATCTCGGCAAATTTTTGACCTGCAATCTATATACCACTGCCGCCTATCGATAGTTGGGCAATTTTCGCAAGATTGAAACGGTTCGCTACATATTATACAACTCTCATCGGTAAAATAACGATTCCATTGCATTCCTGTTAGCGTTGGCATCGGTTGTCTATTGTTGAGCATATTTCGTTTAAATTCCAGAAGCGCAACGATAACATGCTCATGTCGTTCGACTGTTAATCGGTGAGGGTAACAAAGAGTTTCAGGACCGCAGCATTGCATCACTTGAAAGAAACCATAGCCGCAAGGAATATGATGAGCCGTTTTGTGTGTAAACGATAACTGGGTGGAAGTCGATGTTGTATTGTTGCATTTTTCTATTATACACTCGAAGTCGGCGTAAAAACACAAGGTTGACGCAACATCTTGGCGTGTGATGTAAACTTTAACATATTGTTACTGTCGTCGGGCATAACAATTCTGAAGTAGTTTCAATTGCAAATGTCAAAGTGGTTGTCAACTCGATGTTGAGTTGTAAATCAGAATAAACATAGTACATTCTATTTGCATGCTTTCTCGTTGAAAACAGCAATTTAGTCAGATCCGTGATCCAACAATAATGAAAATTTCTAGTTTCAGCATTCGCAAGCCGAAGTAACAATTTGAGCCGTCTGTCTAAAATTTTTGGCCTATAAATGGGATAAATAATACGTTCATAGCCATAAACAAAAATTGACAATTTATGTTCTTCTTCAAATTGAGAACTAAGTTTAAATGGATACGAGTACGCTTCGAAACTGTACAATCGTTGGTGTTTGATGTAGCTGCTTGTTCGATGAGCGTTATGTTGCGGTAGGTGTAGGGCGGATAAAACAGCCCATTTAAAGCATTTTCATCACCGTTGTAAACATTGATTGCATGTTTTGATGCAATCGAACGTGGTAGTTCTATATAGGTTGAGAGTGATCCTGCTACAGTGCTATGTGAACTTCGAAATTTAGAAATTTAGCTACCGTCCAATCAGATCCATTGTCCCAAAATTCTTCAATTCTATTCGAAATAAAAGCAAATATTGCATTGAATTCATGTGGCAAGTCTATTGCTGGCAATATTGTCGATTGCCTATTGCGGAATCTAGTAACTTTACAAACATGAGTTTTATGCGGATGTGCAACTTGAAACTTTGCAGTTCATTTGCTAGTAGCTGTTGACATAACGTTATCAGTTTCGGATTTAGCTGCTGTGAGTATAAGTTGAAATCATCAATTCTGTAGTTTGTGATGACAGAATATCGTTTTACGTAGCCCGCTAACGGGCGATCAACAAGAGCGATTTTTATCGTAAGTCTTGGTGAAATAACAACATAAATAAACCTTTACTCTATGACAACATATTATATACTGACAAATGTTGCATAAAAACTTGACATAACCCAAACATATGATTTCCATTAAATCTTTGCCATTTAAGGAAACTCGATCTTCATGCACGGTTTGACAGGCTGTACGGTGTAGCCGGGTGTCTTCGTTTGTGAACTCTCCCCTTTCAAATATCGGTGTCGAGATGCTTTCATTCTCGCTACTTGATTCGGCAATTTCTTGTTGTTGTTGCTGACAGTTCAATATCATGCCTCACTTTTTTGTTGGGAACCCATGTATTTGCTATCGGTAGTGTTGCAAGGCGTTTTCGGTGGCCTAGTTTTAAACACATGGTGCAACATGAGGGTGCCATACCTCAAACCCCATTACTCTAAAACCGGAGCCTTAATCGAAAAACAAAAAAAGAGCGATCGGCATTATCATTTTACTACGAAAGAAAACCATCTAGAGAAGGAAATTCGATAGTTATGATAAAAATAACCTTGCTTCCGTAAAGGGTACTAAAAACCCTCATTTTGACCTCTGACCCCGAACCATGGGCCGTCATACTCCTGTACCCATGTAACTATAGGTCGAAGACCAAAACCGGCACCGGCAATGAGTTTCCCATGCCCGAAAACACCCAGGTAAAATTTATCAGCCGCCCAAAACGTCAGAATTTTCAAATTTTGGGTCGAGGAACCGTTGGGGCGCCATACCCCCGTACCTCAAACCCCATAAAACCAGAACCGGAGCCTTAATCGAAAAACAAAAAAGAGGCATCGGCATTTATCATTTTACTATGAAACAAAACCATCCAGAGAAAAAAATCGATAGTTAAGATAAAAATAACCTTGCTTTCGTGAAGGGTACTAAAATGGGGCCAAAAACCCACATTTTGACCCCTGACCCCGGAACCAGACCCCAAATCAAAAAACGCTCGGGGATGTACACGGTAAATCGACTATGCCGGTTCGAATGAGCCCAAGATCATGAAAATCGGTTAAGGCGTTCTGGAGTTGTGGCCGATCACACACACACGGAATTTAAAAGATTTCATTCACCCCTGCAACAAAACAATCTCCACTACGTTCTGATAAATTGTGGATTCGGTCCTCAGAGAACGCACAAGCTCTGTTGTCGGCAAAAGGGATTTTGGTTTCTAATGGAGAACAAATGATTACTTGACAAAAGCTTATTAGCATTGAAACAAAACTAAACAAATTTATCCCTCGCTCGAAGAACAACAAAATAATATCCGCATTGTCGAAAACAGGCTAACCGTTTGCAATATCTTCAACAATTCGGTGCGAATTTCAAGCGATGGCAAGCTTCGATCGGGCAGCGGCATAAGCCATTCCTGGTATATTGCAATAAAATTAAATATATGAGAACTTGAATAAACATCTCGAGCTACGCAATGCTGCAACTTGAACATTCTATAATATACAAACAATGTGAGCTAAAGCATGATTAAACCACATTGCAGTGACGGCGATGACCTAGATGGAAAGCTAAGATCCTAATTTACTGTGAGGAACGAAGATAGAATTGCTTCCGAAGCGCATCAATGCACATCCACAATGAACACATGGCGAAAAATAGCCATGTTGCGATGTTACAAATCACTCAGTTATATGTGTTGGAAGGCCATTCATCTAACTGGCTGCTTACCCAACCCTTTCCCCATAGTGCATTGACATTTGCAATCAGAAATGTGGATTTCGGACTATGTTAAAATAATAATAGAATTATAACAGATCCGTGCTGGATCGTTACGAGATAGGTTAATCTTAACCACATTCTAATAGCCAGCATTTACGAATTTAGCCACGGATATCTCCTGAAGTGGAATGCCCTACGGGAATGGCTCGGAAGGGATACGAAGCCATCTCCCCGCATCAAAGTATTCATGTGCACAATCGAAACAGACTTGAAAATGTTGATCTCTGGCACCCCAGGAATGCGTCAATTTCCCCATTAAGCGAAACGACTGCGCGAGTCTCCGTGGCCTCCTCAGTTATAATCATTATGTACATCCCAAATCAGGAATCCCTAGGCCCGATAGTCTCGCTATGTAACTATATGTATTTTTGACACTTCCGTCTGCACCGCCGACATTCTTAGTGATCAAAATGGCTATTGTTACTATTTCAGGAAAAGATAATTGTTGTTCGTTATTCGTATCATACCGTTTCCTTGCCATAAAGGCACCCATCGCGTACCTCAGTTGTATATTACAATCATGATCATTTCGACTGTTATGTACCCATTTATGCCGTTATCCTTGCACATACATGTTTGAATTGGTAGCTTAATTATACTGCTTTTGTATATCCGATTTGTACCCTTAGTCGTATGTGTATTGCTATAACCGTATATATAACTATCGTATTATATTTACACCGATTTAGTTTCGTGTTTCGTTGATTATGGCCATAAAGGCACATATTTGCATGTAATTCCATTGTATTGTCATGCTATTTCCATGATAATCGTTATATTTTGTACCTTTGATATTCACGATTGTTGAGGTGTATCTGTCCGTGAGTAATCCATTCTTGATTAAGTCGATATTTAGAGAATAATTAACAATTTTACGCACATGAATCAGTATTCTTATAGGTAGAAACGTTCGGGTCTGGCGAGCTCTTTCCAGATCCGACCGGCGAATAAGTAAAACGGTATGATTCCCAGAACGCCCCGATAGGAAAAGCCCTACCCCGTGTGGTAGGAGCGCGAAGAGTGGCCGTGACGGCAACCCGTCACGACCGTCCTCAAGAGTTAGGACCACAAAAATATTGGCTGTCGCCCTGTAGCGAACAGCAAAGTAGCAAAATTTCTAGAATCTATAAGTAAAACTAGCCGATATTAAATTTACCAGTGTTGAAAAGTAAGAAATACACTGGTAAATTATAACGACAAAAATGTTATCAGCTACAGTGTGCATTTTGCTGGCTATGTTAGCTGATAAAACTTGTCAATTCCGAATACTCGGAATTGAAAGTTGCGGCTGCGGCCCATAGCGCAGGAAGCGCTGAGAAATCGCAAATTAAGGACAGAATATTTTTAATAGAGAATTTTACGGTCTTTACAATGAGACCGGTCTAGTGGATATCCGATCAGGATCCACGGACTTATTAGGAAGTAACTATGTAAATATGACCAATAAATCACATTTAACTAATTAACTTAGACAAAAATATACATGGAGGGCATCGCTGGATTCCTAACGTCTGAGGCTTTCATTAGAGCCCGGAACGGACCCGCTGTGCCCACTTTTGGGTACCATTTCCCGTGAAAACCGCACAAATTACTCCCGATGGGCGTGTAACCCATCATTAGATTCCACTCACTGAATTCGACACAAATATATGCCCCTCACAAAAAGGCAACCCGAACCTGCAGGAGCCGTCTAAAACGCTTTAAATATTTATGAAATTTATGATGGGCTCGCCCGATTGCCCACTTTCCATTTTTGTCATCCAAAAATTTGCCTGTTACATATCAAAATGCTCGGATGGACACGCTGAGCCCGAATCCGAGACCTGTTTGGCGCTTTGGCCATCGCTGAGGAAATGGGATTTGGCGCTCTTTTACGTCCTTCGCCCTCGTTTGTTTACTTAAACCGCGCCTCTTTTTTGGAAGCTATTTCTAAGTACGTAAGTATATATGTTCATGTTAATATATAAGCTTCTATAATATAAATACATATTTATGTAAGTTTAATATTAGTTTTACATAAAGTTAGTGTAAAATTTTTTTAGCTGGATATGGACGTCCAGCGTTTGTATTTATGATTCGCTATCAACAACGGGTAAATTCTCTTGTTGTATTTATTAAGCAAATAAACTATGATTTGAAATTTATATAAACTTTATATACAGTTGAAAGAAGTTTCTTATCAGTAAATTAGTAAGAGTTGAATGTAAATTTTATATTAAACTCGCAGCTTAATTCGCCCTGAACCACCAAACTTACATGCCGCCCGCATACACTTATTGATGGAAATTCGAACAAATTAATTGCTCCAGGATAAAATTCCTTCCCTGGAATTTTGTCGAGATTTTATTACAATGTTAGTAGTAACCTAAGCTTCTAAATTAAGCCTAGAATCTAATCGACCCGCAACCGAATTTACTAATGTAATGTCTTGTGAGTGAAACAGCTCATTCTGAGCGAAAATTTAACATATTTCAAGAATTACTCTAGGTACATAGCTGAAATTTTTGTTATCTATATAAGGATCCTAGCCATCGATTTAATTCATAAAAATTTTGAATATCGGGGCGGAATCATAAACCCGACGACCATGAAGGGACTTGCCCCCACAGTAAACGTAAATTTAGAATATTTTTAAATTCCCTCCAGGAGTTTATTTTAAAATTGCTAGTTTGTAGAGTCGTGTTCAGTCTTTCAAATAAAACCTTAAGGTCGGCCTAACCCGCCTAAAACTTCAAACGTTTATAACTCAAAATTCCCTCCAGGAATTTTGATGATTTTTGTTTTACAAACAGAGGCCCGTTAGGCCTATGGAGCCCGGCAAATTCGTTGCCCGATAAAAAATTACGAATAATATAAAACCGAGCAGCACAAAAGCCGCTCAGGTTTTACACAGAATTCACAGATTTCCTTTCCGTATAAGTATATTCATAGTTAGGTTTCGGTTTAGTTTTACAATGTATTTTGCTTTCACATTTCGCTTCTCTGTCTATATACTGACATCAACGCAGCAAAATGCTGTGCGAATCTCGACACTCCGATAATCTGCCGTCCCCTATGGAATATCTAATTTACCACAGTTGGTAATTTTGATGTCAAAGTATAAAAGGTAGCGATATCGCTAGAAGCGATATCGGGTGTATCGGGTCTCGGCCCGACGGACCAATTTTTATACGTACCCTGTCCTAGAAATCGAAATGTTAGGTCGATCAAAGTCCCCGTGCAAAGATTCACGGAGAACGGCTGGGAAATTAATGAGACATTTAAATTTATAGGTTTGCCCCACCATACTAATAGATTAGGCTAAGTATCTCGGCCGAGACAAAGGAACCGACCGAACGGACAACGCCAGTTAAGATAAATTTAGTAGGTAGATTTGTTACGGGCAACCAGATCTGCCGTTTGCGGACTCGTTTGAATAAGTAGGAATCATTGGAAAATGCTAAATAAATTTTAGTAACAAGAAGAGCTGTTTTTTCGAGAGCCGTTTTCAAGTCGAAATAGCAAAAGCTCAGTATCCTAAGGATAGTGCCGATGACCTATAAGGCATCGACATTAATAGGTTTAGTCCTAAATAACTTTTCATGTAGCTGAATCCAATTTTAACCCCTGCCCATGCCCCGAAGTCGACATAAAATTTGCACATTTGTACGGTATATATAACCATAGAGTTAGATAGATCGACGTGACGCGCAGGACCTGTTTGTTGTATCATGAATTTGGGACCCACCTGACCTCGTCCTTCGTCCAACATTACGGCCGTCGCTTCGCAGCGATGGTGAGCGATCCAAAGCAAATGTAAAATGATTTTAACTTCGAGACACTGAGTTAAGACATTCAATTAGTTGAGAAAATTAGTTAAGAAAGCTAAGTTTTTTAGCCCGACCGACCTTGTGGAAATTGGGAATAGCCCCAGAGCAATTCATTGCTTCGGCAGTGGCCCATTCGTAAGCTCAACCGTAACATTTCTAGTATTCGAGTAAAGATGAAGCAAGTATTTAATTCTCAAGATTTGGAAATCTAACATAGGGCGAACCAAAAGCTTAATTAAAAGTTTTCGATCCGTACAAAGCCTTTTTCCACTGAGCCGTTAATTATTAGGATCGTGCGAAGATGCCTTGTATCAAAGTTGGATGATACGATTTGTACTTGATACACTTGTGAACACTTAAACCCGCGTCAAAATTCTACAGCATTACCATTAGTTGAATTGCTCACGAGCGCCGAGTTACGTTTATACGACCGTATTAGCAGTAAAAATTAAAGGCCGAAACAGTGTTTTCAACCCTTCCGTAAGTGTAGGAAGAATCCATTTGGAACTCTATAACGGACTAGATAAATATATGCTGTCAATGAACCGAATATCACCCAGCGGCCCCATATTAGGAAGGGAATACCCGAATTAGTATTTCCGAGTTCAGTTTTTAGGATTTCTTTCCTTCACCGGTCATGGTTTTCGTAAGAATTTAAAATATCGTTCCGCTGAACCGAGCACGAACGAAGGTTCTTCGTGAACCCCGATTTTGACTCGAAATCGGCAATTTCTCATATTCCCTGGATCCGGCTCAATCCAGCGTCTTCTTGAAATGTACAAATTTGTCCGTCAAATTAAAGTATCAATATTCCTAGTGTTGATAAGGTATTTTGTATTAGGTAAGTTTGAAAATTTAGAAAATTCGGTCCCAATCTTTTCCTACCGGGACCTCTAAGCCGCTGAGAAAAGGTTTTACCCCACCTATTTTGAATCCATTCTAGCTCATGATCGTAGACAAGAAAATGTCTGCTTTCCGAAAATATTTAGGTTGCAAATGAGCATAAATTTAAGCTCAAAAATTAGCATCTTTGTTAACGTATTTGAAGAACAGTTTTATAAGAACCGTATCAAATAGATCGAGACTCCATAGTAAAGACATTATTAACAGCAACAAGCCGAGATGCTGGCGACGTCATGCCACCGCGGAGGTGCCCAGCACGGTAATGTAAAGATTGATCTAAAAGCCATTCAATCGAAACCACCTTATTCTATTTTAGCTAGGGTTAACATTAATTATTACAAAGGCCAATTACGTAGCTAGGCATTGTCTTTGTGTTTACAATATAGCAGGGAGTAACCGGAATTCCGGTTCAGGCGAAAACCGTGTTCCGGTTGCGGCTCCCGCAAAGGGCAAAACCATACCGGAACCGGAACTCCGGTTTAAAAATTTTGTTTGAAATTTTCCACGTTTTTTGCTTCATCCTGTAATCCAAACATATGTAATATATATTATACAATGATCAAGCTCCAATACAACCAAGCAAAAGAAGACGTTAACTAACCAATTTGCCGTGTGAAACGCAAGTAGGGCACATAATTTGAGCAGGAATTTTTCATAATAACCTGAAGGAGGTTGTTAAATCAAAGCCAGGTCGATGCTTGTAGCAGCTATTTTACACATCTAGAAGTCTGTTGGATACGTTTGAATTCAACCGGTCCAACGCGGTAACAGAGCATGGCTTACGCAGAAGTACTTAGGGTATGCTTGGCTAACATAAATTGCGTCAAGCACACGCCAGTGCGCTTGTAAACTTGGTAAATCAGTCTAAATTGAAGTAAACTAACGTTATCTGCAACGCAGCTAGAAACTGCTTTCTTGGCAATGAACTGAATTTATTGAAACTGTGCGAGCAGCATCACAGTGTGTCTCATTTATAGCATTCTGATTAGATAGTTATCATCATTATGATCTAACTGACGGGCACTGTTTGTGCAACGCTAGCCTAAACAGTGTCTCTGACCACTGATCAGAAAATTACCTTCCATCTATTATTTTCTCTTAGAAATATAAACCAATACTTTTAATTTTCCTACAGAAGAACATGCAACAAACGTATGTGTAGTAAAGGGAGGCGACTGGAGACAGAGCGAAAGTATGTATTCTACGCTCCAAGCTTTGTAAGCACATTCGATTTGACGCAGTATACGCAATGGTGTATAGTGGAAGCCATTTTTTGCTCTGAATGTCCACATATTTGATCGATAAATAAACATTATTAGCTTCCTCAGTCTCTTTAAAGTTTCAGAATGGCAATAATACCATCGCAATAAGTTATTTTTAATGCATTCTAAATCCACTATGCCTTCATTTCTTCCATCATCTGTTTTACTATTATATAAATTTATCCAGGTTCCGGTTCCGGTTTAACTGGACGGTTCCGGTTGCTGGTTCCGGTAAATTTCGGTTCCGGTTATTCCCTGCAATATAGATATACACACTATAGCCATTACATATATACCTTAGGTCAATACAAAGATTATCGATGTTTACCAAACTCTGTACACAACAAAATCGTTTATTCCAAACATTCTGCTACGTCAGCAGAATATGGCTACTGTAACTCACTTCTGAGATGTCAGCTCTAGTTGACTGTTGAGTAGTTAGCCAACGCTTTACATTAACAGTTGTGTAAGCAATACATTTGACGCAAGAGCCCCGGTCTGGTCGTAGTTCATGCGTGTCTGCTGCAAGACATTTGTAGTAATCCAACAGACTTCTCCGAATAAAAATATACAACTGCAATCTTATTTAGTCTACGGGCAACAACTTACCGCCAGCGCCGAAATAACACCATTTTCAATAAAATGCATTTGGAGATCGGACCTAAAACAAACAAGGAAGTTTCACAATAATAAAAACATAATTTCTTTTTCTGCTTCAATCAGGGTCCCCGCGGGATCTCGACAATTTTTTCCCTGCAAAATTTCCCCTGTTTTCCTGCAGCTCCTAAAAATTCAACTTGGACATATGAACACACAAAGGATATATCGCCTAAAATCATATGTATAAGCTGAAAATTATAGCGTTTCAGACAATATTATATTAGTGTGAAAACTAAAACATTAAAATTATATTAAATTTAGTTATATATTGCAGAAGATGCCACATTGCTGCAGCATGAAATCGGAGAAATGCGGGTCCTTGGTCTGAAATAAAAGAATAAAAAATCACAAATTTCCAAAAATATTTCAAAAAGCAACCCATTTCCAAAAAATCCCAAAATTTTTCCCTGCAGACGTCAAAATTTTCCCTGTTTTCCCTGCAAAAATCGATAATTTCCCTGTTTTCCATATTTTCCCTGTCGAGCGGGGACCCTGTTCAATGCAAAACCAAGAAATAACTAGTATCGCGCATGCGAGGGTGAAACAGAGCGAGCGTGGTTTCATGTATAAGTTATCAGTTTGTGTAATCATCTGTAACAGACTCTGTTTCATGGTAATACCACCCTAAAAACTCATAAACCCTGAACACATTGAAAACCCTAAAACCTCGTCGACAGTAAACGCAACGAGAAGAATTGAAAACGCATGACGTATTCGTACTTCTCTTAATAACTAAGAAACGTCGCATCTGGCGCACCGAAAAACCTATATATAGTCGCGGCCAAAAATAAATGCAATCGAAAACCATCGAAATTTCGTTTAATCGCAATCTATCGAAATTTCGTTTAATCGAAAATAATCGAAATTATACAATTTTGAATTTTATCGAACTGCGCCAAAATCGAAAGCAATTGAAATTTTATTTATTCGAACTCGATCGAAATTTCATTTCGATCGATAATGTTGCCTTTAATTCCAAACGTGACTATACATAGACCATATTTGTTCAAGGTCCGAGGTTCCAAGGGTGTAGACGCTGTCTCAGGCGATAGCGACCGCTGTGAGCGACCAGACAGAGCAGATTTGGGTGGACGCTTCCCGCCGACGGAGGGGTTCCACACATCTAGTGAAGCGTAACTTCCTACGCATATGAGCATGTATGATATAAACCATTATTCGTGCCTTGTACCGCAGGGTTTTTTTTTCAAAACGGACCCTGGGTCCAACTTGGATCAAGCAAATTTCTTTTGGGTCCAGACCCTAAACACTTTATCCAGACTTAAGTTTTTGGCTCGATAATTTCATGAATTTTTACACAATAAAGAAACATAATTACATAGCCAGGCAAAATTTACACCACCTCCAACTGCAAAAGATTGGCCCATATTCCATGTTCGATTTTGTCTGGTGCGGAGCAACTGTGGTTTGTGCAGTTCCATGCATGAAACCAACAGCAGGCAACTATATACACATGAAACCACTAACGGCTGAAACCTTCCCTTTGTAATAGAATTTATTAGCAGAACCTATGTCTCCGAAGCCGAAACTGCCCTGGATCCAGCAAAACTTTTTTGGGGTCCACATGTGGTCTGCACCAAATATTTTGGAAATTAGTGACAGACCATTATTCTGGAAATTGGGTTAGTTGACCATAATCATATTGAAAACGCGTGAAATATTCTGGTTGGGCTCTAAATAACCAAACCATCGTATTCAGCGCACCGTAACAGCATGGCTGTTCACGCAATACATAACTAAACAGATTAAATACTCTAGATTTTGGAATTCGGACTCTTCGATCATAAAACCCTTGAAATCCCGTAAAAAGGTATAGTACAACCACGTTGGACACCAGATAACAAAACCATCGTATTCAACGAGCTTGATAACCTAATAGACAGTCGTTATAAAGCATAAACACACAGTAACATGTCAAAATGCTAAAAAACAGAATTTGTTGCAAAAGCCCGACGAACTATTTTCGAGTTCACAGCTGCGTAGGGAGTGGTACCACAAAACAATGATGCTCAGTAAAGTGGCTTCGAAGCTTCGATATGACGACTGCTTTACGAGATTTGGGCTGGAAAACTAAGGCACTTCGTTACCAGATTTGGCAAAAACCCTTATACCCAGTACTTTTGCTATTTTGACACGGAAGAGAGATTCGTAATGTTCGAGTTCAGCTATAAAGCACATGGTCATCACCTTTGCGAGTGATCAAAAAGAACTTTGTTGAAATACATCCAATAGGGTGTCACCGCTTTTGTGAGTACGAAATTTCGGGTTTTTTACAGTTATTTTCCCGGTTTTTTGCCAGTTAATTCAGCAGCATGTATTAGGCTGTAAGGTATGCAGTAATTCAGCTTTCGAAATTGTTTTCACCATGAATTCTTTTTGTTACAACACAATTCTTACTTTAGCACGCCGTCAACATAGTATGATGTCTGAACCGGATGGTTTGTGCATTATTCAAAAGCAGAATGACAATGCTGCATCTGTCACATCAATAATGAATGGGATCAATTCAAGTTCCCCCTAGAATATCTTTTCAAGTTTCTCTCACCACTATAGTGCTCTTTTCAAGTTTCCCCCACAATATCTCTGTGCGTTTGAGGTAATAAGAATTAAGAATACGAACAACTAAAGGCGTGTGCCATAACAAAGGCTGCCGTCACACGAAAACGATCCGATCTATCCGTGATGGCTCCTTCTTCAAACGTTCACACATCAGTCTTCAAACATGGGTCCAGCTACTGTACCTATGGGCCAAAGGCGAATACCAAAATAAATCGGAGCGACTGGCTGGTGTGTCGAAGCAATCCTTGGTCGACGTCTATAACTTCTTCCGAGAAGTTTGCACGCAGCATTTTCGTGCACGTAGACGAAAGTCAGTTTGCGCACAAGGTCAAACATCACTGTGGTCGTGGCCCTCAGTTTGACGTATGGGTGTTTGGCATCGTGGATACTGCACCACACAGGTTGTGGCATGGAGGTGGTCGAGAGGCGAGACGCGGCAACGCTACTTGTTCGTCAGGGGTCAGTCTTGCCCAGCGACCGCTACCAGTAAAATGCGTTCCAATCGCTGTGAGCTCATATCGCGGAACAGTTCCCTTTGGTTTAGCTGTTTCATATCCCAACAACCCTCTACAGGGCTAATTTATCCCAACAGCCCTCTTCAGGGCTAACCTGCGGCTGTCTGCACAGCTACCAGGAGCGGCTCCTATAGCGATGGAGTAGTCTGGCACTACTGGGGATCATCTCCCGTGGACCATGGCAGACCTAAGGTTAAGACTGGAACGCTTAAATTTATTAAATTCACCAATTCAAGTTCCCCCAAAATAGTGCTCTTTTCAAGTTTTCCCCCTCTTATTATGAATAACTTAACAGGAATGTTCAGTGCAGCTTTGTATACTAGTAACTCTATCGAGATTGTAGAACGTAGTGAAGCATAGGTACACCTACGCCTTTTGCGTGCACAGTTAATCAGCTCTCGATAGCATACATCTTGATAAGCCATATGTGGATATCACAATACCGCCCAAGTTATAACAAAACTAACTCCAGAAATAAGTTTCGCATGCCCTAAAACCACCAAGTGCAAGCTATCAGGCCTCTCGGGACGTTACAGTAAAATTAGGAATTTTGGGTCGATGAACCATGTCGGTGTCATACCCCCGTACCCACAGGACAATGGAACGCAGAGCAAAATCAACGCCAGCAATGGGCTTGCCATGCCCAAAAACCCCGCAATTAAAACTTTTTAGGACTGTCCATACTATCAACAACGTTGCTAGCGTATTTTATACAAAGAGCTTAAAGTAGCCCAAATTAGTTTTACAGCTATAAAGTATACAGAGCGTGAACAAGTGACGAAATCCCAACTACCGTCGCACGATAAAACGTACCGCACAACGGTCAATTAATCCCGATATTATATGGCTAAAACCATGATATACCCCGTAGTCTTTAATACATTTTGCTTTTGAACTTCCGACACACTGGCGCTGCGCTATCAGTTATGTGGCAAGTACAGCCCTAGACGACGAGTTCCGCGTTACACCACAACTACAACAGCGATAAATATCAGAACTACTATGTTATTTGAATTTCTATGTTGAACTGCCATTTATGTCGAAGTATTTGGTAGAAAGCGAAGTGTATGCAGTTAGTCATCGCATCAATATCATAAGATCCAATCAAGTAGGTAAGGCTGACTTTCCATCTGATTTTTTCCAAGGCTTATCTGCTACGTAGCGCAGAATATGTATCATTAATTTCGCCTTTCGGTATAGGGTTAGTATATATAGGTTTTGTGATGCTTTGTGTGCGAACTCCGCGTTTGTAAGGAAGCAAACGCACAATCGCTTTTGTAGATAAACAGTAGCTACAGCTTTACTGCCTTGTTCGATTTAATATCCGCAGCAATAATTTTTGTCCCAGGTGATTTTCAAGAAAATCATGCATACCGAACTGCCTCCAAGACGGAGAAGTTTTTTGCTGGCTGTTCTTAGCATCGTTATTAAGGTTCTTAGTGCCAGGGCTAAACCACGTTCCCTCGACCAAGTATTGGATGCAACTTGCTTTATTTAAACTGCGTTCACACGTTTAAAGACTTAGCATGAAATAGAACTCAAAATTTGGCCATCTTTTTTATGCACACATTATTGCGCATAACTGTTAAGTTACTGGCAGTAAAATGCGCTTAACAGTTTACCAAACAACCGCTCGTAACTGTAAATGTTACGGACATATAGCTGCGCATAACTTTTTATTTATGCACATTTTGGAGCGCGTAATTTCCAAACTACGCACACTTAATCACATGTAAGTTTTCTGTTACGCACACAAAACTGCGAATAACCCAAAACTTACGCGTCCTTACATGCGAGTAAAATCTACGCGCAGTTAGCTGCGCTTAAACAGTAAATTACGCGCCATTAAGTGCCCGTGGTAGTTACGCGCACTTTGGTGCGCAGGACCAAATTTTGTTTCACTCTGCGCGCATTATTCTGTGAAACGCGCATAACGTGATCTGTATTTGATGTATATACTATCCTAAAACATTTGGAACTCTGAACCAATCGATAACCCTAAAACCTCGTCGATCATAAACCCACGAAAACCTCATGACGTATAATTCGTGTTTATCTTTAGATAACCAAACCATAAAAGACTGCATAACAAAAACCTATATATAGCCAATTCTTGATGAACCGAACTAATATATAACCAACCTACTGAAGACAGGCTGTATTCTGGAAATGAGGTTAACTAACCCTAAACCCATCGAAAAACTCTGAAAATGCAAATATTCGTGCTAGATTCCACATAGTCAAACCATAGGAATCAGCGGGTTAGCTACACGCAGACCATTCTTGATGACCTGAACACAATACATAGCCAACCAAAACATGAAAACACACTACGTTTTGGAAATTAGGATCGGCGACAATAAAACCAAAAAACCCCATTATATAAGTTATAATATAGTCAAATTGGACATCATATATATAACAAAACAATCGTATCCAGCGTGCCTTATAGCCATAATGACAGACACTCGTTATGAAATTACAGCTCACAATAACCATGAAATAATGTTGTTCAGAAAGGTTGTAGTACTCGATGAGCTAAGGTGGTCTCCGTTTTTCGTTTTGAAGGCTGTATCGTGAAACATACATATATGTTCATAGGAGGTAAAGGGATTACATATGGCAGGTAGTCTGGCCCCACTCCCCTGCACCCAAAAGCAGCACGCCACCCGGGAACACCAAGTATTGTAGACAGCATTCTCAATCAAAGTCCTAGGGTATATATTATGTAAAAAAATTAGGCTCTTCTATACTTTTTCGAAAAAAGCATCGAAAGCAATTTGGTAACAAGAAATGGCGGCGTTACGGCATTGGTTTCTTGTATTCTTGTACAGGACTTGAGGAGACGTGATAATTTTACCGATGCAAAAGAACCAAAAGATCTATAAACCTATATAAGCCCTGATACCACGTTTGGTAATGTTTGTGAGATATGAAAATGATGGACCAAGCGCTGTGAAGTCACGGCTTTCGAATCTTGCAATCATACAAATTTACTTTACGGGTAACAGGGTAGACTACAACAATGTGGTTCACTCGTTTATTTAATAGGTAATCGTTCGGATTTGGTTGGCAATCTGATGCTACATTCCCATTATATATAACGTTGACAGGTCTTCTATCCAATTGTGTAATATTTTGCACATGGCCCACTTAATTAACATAATAGTACAAGTTTAACGAATTTTAATGTGAAAAAGCAAGATTTTACTATACCATGATGGGTATGCATATATTAGGGAAGTGCCGAATATTCGGTGCTCGAACGAATAATGCGATATTCGGTATTCAGCCGAATACCGAAGACTTATATATTTCTGAAATTTTTACTTATCAAGGTTTTAAAAGTACGACCTGGCTCGCAAAAAGTAAAATGAGTATGAGTCAATAATTTGGTCTATAATAGTTTGTTAAAGTAAGGTACATAATTAGTGGAGAGTAATCCTGACAATATACACTGGGTAATGTATTATCCAGAAATAAGCTTAATGAGCGCCCCCAACCATCTTCTTCTGTTATTAACGATTGGTGATCGCTAGATCGGCGTACCAGCCATCTGCTAACATACACGAGAACATAAAATTTGTGTTTTGGATAACGCATCCAAAAAATCACTCGATCAGCGATTACTTCAAAAACATTAAGTAACCGATTTGTGACCGCTTAGCATTTGAACTGGAAAATTTTTGCTTTATTATCGAACGAAAATCACCCCTTTAGCGTTTTTAAACATGTGCATTATATGTAATGTTAACGAACTAAACGTATTATCATTAACAAAATAAATGTGTTAACGTAACGAAAAATTCTAAATGCAAGTTGCCAAGTTGTGTGTTGTAAAACAAATCTGTGACCAAATAACGAATAGCTGCATTGTTTTATCGAACAGAAATTACCCGTTTAGCAATTAGTCGATCGACGTACGCTAACGGAGATTCTCGAACTTGGAATTGGTTACTGCAATGACTGTTTTGTTGTCACACAGAATTTTATACATACTGTCAAAAGAGGATGGTCGGGGGCGCAGCTTAAGTTTAGTCAAGCATTAGGGATTTGCCGAATATTCGGTATTCGAGCAAATGTCGAATTTTTACTTTTAAGCTATTTTTTGAAATTTTCATTTACAACGATTGGCTTCGGGAAATGAAAAAAGTGAATGAAATAATATTGCAAAGAACAGCTTGAAACGTTAAGTATATATAATTAGGATCACATAATTGATTTGAAACTAAATTTAATATGCGCCCGCTGATCACCCTATTTTGTTATTTGGAAAAAAATTGAGTTACCGAACTGTATCTATTCAAGCAAAAACTTGCTGTTTTCTGTTTGCGAACAACGAAATTGTTGGTGTACGAAATTTTATCACTTTTGAATTAAAAGGGTTATATTCGCGAACATTAAATGACACACTACAGGACCCTTCGTTTATACCGACGCATTTACATTGATTTTGTTCGCGAACAGAGACGAATCCTTATTAAAACTAATAATTGTCACGGAACTGTTATTGGCCAACGAAAATAACTATTTCTGGGCTAGCAATAAAGTCGATCGCACATAAGTCTGATAAACTTATTGATTAAACTGATCCAAACATGGAAGAGAAAGGCGAGGAGACATATGCTTTGCTAACATAGATAAATTGCCTTGTTGTGAATGCTTCTCTCAACTGGTCAGCGCTCAGTCGGTGCGCTTGTAATATGAATATACTGGTCCTGAGATTATTGTTCTGATGTTACGTGAGCGACGCGGGTGATGAAATAGGTTTATTCTAAACAATGCAACAAAAAACAAAAGCTTAGCTACAACTAAACGCAACGAAAAATACCACTCACTCAGCAAATCCACAAGCCAGCACTTTTTTCATCGATTCTTATATTTTATATATTAAACCTAATAAAGTGGGAAAGTGTAGACAGAATAATACATGCGTGTTTTTACATTCAAATGTATGTTGCTGCATATGCACAAGTTCACTAACATATATAAATTATTCGGCCTTGCTAACATATATAATTTTTCGGCCTTCGGAAGAACAACGAAAGCCGAATATTCGATATTCTGTGAATTTTTTCTGTTCGACACATCCCTAGTATATATGGATTTTTACACTAGATCGTCCGAATCGTACCTGATAGAACTGTGAATGTTCTACCGAATCTGATACAAAGTGAATAACAGTAAATCTATTAAATATTACTTTTATTGCATGAGTACTAATGTGCAGAGCACTACCTACCACGTAAGCAGGGTACAGTCATGGATAACAGTTTGTGCAGACGCTGTCAGACGAAATTGTGTCTGGAAACGGGCGAACACAATTTCTTCTGGACTCAAGTACACAGCCAGCTTTACTAGCGATAAACCTGAGCGAGAGCAGTAAGCCAATAGGTGCAACAGAACTTAAATTTAGTTTACTTTTTCAATTGCTTGACCACAACATTCAGCATGCTTCGTTTCTTCAGCGCGGGCATTCGCTGCTCGTTAAGCTCACGGTCTTGCTGAAGTAAATATTACAAAAATCGCAAGCAAACGAACTGTATTTAACGAAGAAGTCAAAAGCTAGTACGTTAGCGGTTCCCACACAAGTAAAACTGCATGTTTGTTAGTTACATTACAAGTGCAATTATTCCCGCAGCACACACACCCACCATGGCAATAAATCATGCGCTACCCGCCATACTATTTTTGTATCGCAATAGGTGGTAATGTGTAAAAATGTTTCTTACACCTGATAAAACAGGAAATGGTTCAATGCTAGCAAAGTATAGTGTTAACATAACGCCTTCCATGTCTGAGTAGACATTCAAGGCATATTATCGCTAAAGTTGTGAAGAAGACTCATCATTAAAGACAAGTAATAACTATCGAATTGCTTTATCCCTGTAGTTCGTTGGAACCAGAAGTAGTTCGGGTAATGGCTTGAAATTTTGCATTTGGGACCATGTTTTCGTCGTAGATTACCATAAGCATACAAATATAAAGGAACTATAATGAGAATAAAAAAGATTGTCATAAACCGAGCCGAACTATTGCAGTCAGCAAAACGAAAATTATAATATAAAGGTTAGAAAGGTTATTGGATATAATTTTACATGTAGTAACGGTTATATGCACCTATCCGAAAACATCCAAAGCTAAACTGACGTTCCTTTTTAGTAACATTCAATACAAATCTGTTTAGCTGCAAACAATAACGGATATATTACTAGTAAGTCTATCGAGATTGCAGCACGTAGTGAAGCATAGGGTACATTTATGTATTTTGCATGTGCAGCCAATCAGCT
Source organism: Trileptium ribeirensis (assembly GCA_030248225.1). NCBI lineage: Eukaryota > Metazoa > Nematoda > Enoplea > Enoplida > Thoracostomopsidae > Trileptium > Trileptium ribeirensis. Next base: position 61,838 of record JASANE010006955.1, read on the forward strand.
CTCGATAGCATAGGACGATATGCTATATGTGGATATAGCACGCACAAGTTAGAACAAAACTAACGCCAGCAATAAGTTTCTCACGCCCCAAAACCCTCAAGTGCAAGCTAACAGTCTCCCAGGACGTAACAGTAAAAATAGGAATTTTGGGTCGATGAACCATGGCGGCGCCTGTCACGACGGTATCGTTCATTTAACATTGGCTGTCGCTGCTGCTGCTGTTTTATATTTCAGGAAACTGGAACAACGATGGATACGAGGCCGTCATTTTGAGTGGCATCGTTACAACTACAGTTGCAGCTGCAGCATGGATCCAGGACACGCCCAATGCTTGCTTTCCTAGCATCTGCCACTTTGTCAGGGTTAAAACCATCACGGTGGTCACGTTGACTCTGGGCGACTCAACGTTACCCTCATGGTTTTAACCCAATTGCATTCAGGTTCAACAAGCGGTGATCACGGCGAGTACAAAACCAATCTAGTCTTTTCGAAATCTCGATTAGCTCCGAAGTCAAAGACAATCACAATTCCACGACTCGAACTACTGGGTGTTGCAATTGGGGTACGAGCTGATGAATTCGTTAGAAAAGCGATTACGACAGTTTCCAGTCTACAAATGCACGTATTCACCGACTCCGAATGTGTACTTAACTGGATTCGAGCGATAAAATTGTTACCACGATTCATCAACAACCAAGTTATGAAGATGAGGGAGGTAATAAACACCACTTTTCATTATGTTCAAACGCATGATCACCCTGCCGATTTTTGTACTCGTGCCAAATCGACCGACGAAATGTCGAAGTCCGAACTTTGGTGGCACGGACCGTGCTGGCTGTCGTTACCACCACCCGAATGGCCAGTTAAGAGCATTGCCGGGATACCGTCATATGTGGTTGTCGACCAACTGCTCACCTTCAAATATTCTCCATACCTCCGTCGTGGGGACCAACACGCAGGTTAACAACGAAAAATTGCTTGGCATCGACATTGCATGAAACTCCTACGAGTCACTGTGCGGGTTCTAAATCTCAAGCTTAAGATTTGAGACAGAATTTTCCTTTGAAACGAAGAACGATTTACCATAATTAGAGACAATTTTCCAACACGTCACGAATAACGTATGGTGTAGTGCTTTAGAGCTCAGAAAAGCAAAGGCGCTTTGGCTGTATCAGACCCAACAACTACATTTCCCCGATGTTATCGAAGCGCTTCGATAGAAGAAAAATCATCAACTGATTCGACAGTTAGGTCTTCGCTTTGAGGAGGAAATCATCCGATCCTATAGTCGCATGGAACACGCCGATCTACCTACTGATGCGAAGCATCCGAAGTTGTTACCGAAATATAGTCTGTTCACCGACCTAATCATCCGGGGCGTTCATTGTCGATTATTACACTCGGGAGTTTCCCATACGCTTAACGAAATTCGAAGGGAGTTCTGGATTCACACGGTCAGGTGAAGGTTCGGCAAATACTTAGTCGTTGCGTAAATTGCCGAAAACATAAAGGCCCACCGTTTGCGATGCCTCCAATGCCTCCGTGGCCGAAGGAACGCGTTGTTCAGCAAGCTCCGTTTCAAACATCCGGTCTCGATTATATGGGTCCAATCAATGTGAAGGTTGCGAACGAACAGTCGAAGATGTGGATATGTCCATTCACATGCCTTACCGTTAGAGCCATTCATTTAGAAGTGGTCAATGATTGTACAGCTAACTCATTTTTGGATTGTTTGATCAGATTCATTTCCCGACGAGGTATTCCATCGGTGATCATTTCTGACAATGCTCCCCAATTCCGAACGACAAAATCGACCGTCGACCATATTTGGTACAATATTTTGACCAATCCTTCTGTCCGAGACGAATCGGCTAAACGGGGTATTGAGTGGCGCTTCACTATAGAACTCGCACCTTGGCAAGGAGGTATCTACGAACGACTTGTCCAGGTCGTTAAAAGAATATTGAAATCAGCGATTGGCCGAAGACTTGTAGGTTGGCAAGAACTCATCACGCTTACGGCCGAAGTCGAATCAATCGTTAACACCAGACCGATCACTTTCGTTTATAGCGACTCCGATTCAAAAACGCAAATGTTGCGGCCAATCGATTTTCTCACTGACCTACCTGACAGCGCTGGAGTTGGTCACGACGAACCGGTTACCGTAAATTCTCTCAGCGAAGTACGAAAACGTCTACTCTCTTATTGGAAATCTCGCCGCCACAAGCTGCAACAGGTATGGCAAGTCTGGTATTCAGAATATCTGCTGAGTTTACGCGAAAAGCGATGTTCGAAACACCGAGGACACCGATCCGCTCGAGTACAGACACCTAAAATCGGTGAAGTTGTGCTTTTACGCGACGACGACGCGCCACGAGGTACTTGGAAGTTGGTTAAGGTCCAACGATTGATTCGAAGTGCCGATAACGAAGTCCGATGACAATCCGACGCGCTTTGACTTTCTTATATCCTTTGGAAATCCCGATAGACGAGGTTGAAGAAACGCCGACGACCGATGAAGATTTTGCCGCTACATCATTTAACGACAAAGCATACGGTTTGGATTCAGTTGAGTATTCAAACCACCCGAGTGCTAACGAGGACGAGGATTTTGAAGGCTTCAGTCAAGCCGATTTCGATCGCGTTGTGGAGAATTTTCACCGAATGCGAGAACGGCGACGAGATATTCTGACGGATGCTACAATACTCTCGTGTCGACCAGCGCGGAGTTCTGAGCTTAAGCGACGATTGTTGCATGGAATCTCTGATCGTCCATGCAACATTTGGTTTTAAAAAACCGCTAATTCAATCGGAGAACGAACTCGATCGAAAAGAAAATGCAAACTACCTGGATTAAACACAGCTTGTAAAAATCAGCCGCTACCGCGTCATTTTCTTCTGCTGGGAGTGTCACGACGTTATCGTTCATTTAACATTGGCTGTCGTTGCTGTTGCTGTTTAATATTTCAGGAAACTGGAAGAACGATGGATACGAGGCCGTCATTTCGAGTGGCATCGTTACAACTACAGTTGCAGCTGCAGCATGGATCCAGGACACGACCAATGCTTGCTTTCTTGGCATCTGCCACTTTGTCAGGGTTAAAACAATCACGGTGGTCACATTGACTCTGGGCGACTCAACGTTACCCTGATGGTTTTAACCCAATTGCATTCAGGTTCAACAAGCGGTGTATCTTACGACATGGAATTTGCTTGATTCGGCTCAATCGATTCCACTAGTTATTTCTGTGTAGCGGACACGGAATCGTCGAATTCGATAATCTTTCTTTCAATCTATACATTTGGCGGTGTCAACTGATTGCTCAACGATAGTCTAGTATCCAAGTGAACGACCACATATATCTCGCGGACAGTGGATATAAACAGTGAGTGGCAATTTCGTTTCACCTAGTTAGTTAATCCTGCAGCTCCGCGACAGTGCCATACCCCCGTACCCATAGAACCATGGAGCGCAGAGCAAAATCAACGCTAGCAATGAGTTTGCCATGCCCAAAACCCCAACATTTAAAAGTTTTCAGCCGCCCAGGACGTCAGAGCAAGTTTTCGAATTTTGGGTAAACGAACCACGGGGGTGCCATACTTCGAACCCCATGAACCGGAGCCTTAATCGAAAAACATGACAAAAGGCATCAGCATTTGTCATTTTACTATGAAATAAAACATACCATAAAAAATCCGAAAGTAAAATAATATTGCTTCCGTAAAGGGTAATAAAATGGGATAAAAAACCCTCATTTTGATCTCTGACCTCGAACCATGGGCCGCTATACCACCGTACCCATGGAACCATGTGCCGCAGAGTAAAGTCAACACCGCCAATGAGTTTCTTATGTCCGAAAATCCACAAGTCAACCTTTTCAGCCAGTCAGGATGTCAGAACAAATTTTCCAATTTTAGGTCGAGGAACCATTGAGGCGCCATACCCCCGTAGCTCAAGCCCCATAAACCCAGAATCGGAGCCTTAATCGAAAACCAAAAAAGAGAAACAGGCATTTATCATTTTACTATGAAATAAAACCATCCAGAGAAAAAAATTCGAAAGTTAAGATAAAAATAACCTTGCTTCCGTGAAGGGTACTGAAATGGGGCAAAACCCCACATTTTTACCCCTGACTCGGAACCAGACACCAAATCAAAAACATTCGAAAATGTACACGGCAAATCGATTATGCCGGTTGGAATGAGCCCAACATCAGGAAAATCGGTTAAGTCGTTCCCGAGTTATGGCCGATCACACAGGCGGAATTTAAAAGATTTCACCCCTGCAACACACTATCTCCACTACGTTTCACTACGTTCTGAATATTGTATTTGTACGTATATAATATACTAGCACTGTGTTAACGCCTTATATGTTGCAGATGGTATAGCACAATATTGCAAAAAAGAATATTCATTTGTGTGAAGATACCAGTTGGCCAAAAGCATAAAATTCTGATTACATCTTTTCGGAGAATCGTACACTATATTCGTCAAACCAAGGTGCACAATTCGTTACAGCCAACATCAAATGAAGCGCTATTTGCGAAAATACACAAGCCCATGGAACTAGTTATATACAGTGCTGATTCAAAAAGTTTTCTTGCACAGTTACATGTTATTTCAATAAATTCCACTCGCTCCGCTCCGTTTTGGTTAACACAAATACCTACCTGAGCGGCCATTCGCATTTTATTAATCATCATCGAAATTTGCTCATCAGCATCGTTGATAAAATCCGAATCGCCGCGTCGTTTTCGATAGCGACGACGATTTTCTTCACGCCGCTTTCGTAGCATAACGTCGAAATCGTACTCGATATCGCTAAAACCAGATTAAAAACATGAAAACTTCACGAACTGTAAGAAACGAATGATCTTCATGCCGGAACTAGAGACACAAAAGAACCAGTCCAGCCGAGACACCACTATTAACTTAAAGTTGTCCGTCCTGGTGGTTGCTAAATAAGGGTCTCATATTTTACCTCCAACAAATAACGCAGGTTCGGACCAACATTTGTTTCACTAATGTTTCGTGCAATGCCGTTTGGACACTTATTCACCAGCGTAGAATTTTGCCTAGTACCAGTAATAATCAACACGGTGCCCTATTAAAGGACCTGATATTGACAAGGTTTACTACTACCTTGCAACATTTGGTATGCTGTGTTGAATTGTTGCAGACATATTGCTTCAGGGCAAAAATATTTTGGTTTCTGCACTAAAGACTAAATATTATAAATGGCCGTGCAAACTAACACCATTTCCTCCCTACAATTAGTTATAACTACAGCGCACATGTACAGGGGTACTGGTCATAAATGAGCGGAGCGGTGCTCGTTCGGAAAAACTAAAATTTTGTTTGATAGATCTTCGAAATTTTTAGCGCGCTTTTTAAAATTAGTTTTAGAAAGCGTTCGAAGTTAGATTTCTGGTTATGAAATTCAAGAATTCCCAGAATTTTCACTTTTTAAAGGATTTGTCGAGATTTTTTAAATATTTTGAACATGTTAAATAAATCAAGTTTTGCTCCCACCTTTTGAGAAAACAATACTAACAAGCATTCATTATGTATATGTCAAACTGAATGGATTTGTGTATAGCCTTTATATATGCCAATTAGTGTTCTAGTTTGATAAATTTTACAGAATTTCCGTCACCGAAAATCTATATGGTAACTCCTTCCAATAATTTAGACATTAAAAACTTGCGCCTGCATCAAAATGACACCATGAAAATGCCAAGTTTTCAGGATTTGATAGACCTTGTACTATGGGTATCTCAATTCCAGGATTTTCTTCAATATTTGTTGAATTCAAGAATTTTCCAGGACACAGCCATGCAGTAGATAAACAAATTTTCGTTGATATCTGTTATACGCCCGTTCACTCAAAACCCAATAGTAATTTCTGGAGAATTCCGTACAACGATGATATACATATCACTACATACACCGCTTGCGTAACAAATAAATTATTCGTTAAGTAGACTATAGACGATTTGCTAAAAACCAAACCATATCGATATATTGAAGATAAATATGGAAGCCAGTACAATGTAACTATAATATTTGAATTTTCTGTGTCAAAAATTATGTATGTCCGTTTGTTACATTTACAAATGAACCTAAATAGAGCCCGTCCCGAACGTGGGCTGTACAACGATTTGTGGATGCAATTGGGATGTAAACATGTAAGCTTACAGCTGCGAAAAAATTTTGAGTCAGTCATAAGCCATAGGTACACATGGGAGGGTAAGAAGATGCTGTTCCCCCAAAGGCTCCGGATTCCCAAACCAATTTATCCTCTCATTCTCAAATCTAGAAAATTAAGAATAAATCCGCAAAAATTATCACAAATGTGCAAAAATAGGTGAAATTAGCAAAAGTACGAGAAGACGGGAATATTTTTAGCAAAACTGACAGCAGTGAGAGGTTTGAAACATAAACAAACGTAATCCTGAAATCACTTGCAGAGTAATATATCGAAAAGATAGAAATTACTACTATATGTGTCTACAAATGCTATATTAAATGTTTAAATTAAGTTATTTAATGTTCATTTTGAGTCGACTGATTAATAAATAACTTACGTTCAAAAAAGCTATAGTTGTTTTGACTATTCTCTGTCGTGCGTTTCGTCCGCCTGTGCACTAAGATCTATTGTTTGTGGTAAGATACTCTCACTTAATACATGTGTTGTGAAGTAAAAGTGAAAGTCCAAGTAAAAGTGGGTACGTTCATAATGGCAACCCCTCGCTCCGCTCAAAAATATGTAGTTCCACTACGACTTGTATATTAATAGGTGATGCAAACTTAGTTATCGAACGTAAATAAACCAATAGAGGTTAGCGTCGTCTACGGTGGAATTTTTAGAGATAACTCTATTTTGCCTTGATACCATGAAATAAAATTCGAAAAGGCTATTCCAAATTAGTCTAACCCTTTACAACCACAAAACTCTGTTAATGATCTAGCTTCTCCAAACTAGCAAAATTAGCCGGACGAGGGGCGGCGTGGGATGGTCCCCTCTAGCTAGGAAATGGTAACTAAAACTACCTCAGAAAATACCATGAGTTAGTTTGAAAACATACAATGCTATAACTACTATATCGCATATAAATGTAAAATGGAGTGTGCGTGGTTTCATTTTTAGCTTAGCTTTTCGCTTAATCATCAGTGATATATGGAATGTATTTGATTTATATACCACCCTAAAACCTCTTGAACCCAGAGTTCAGTCAAAATCATAAAACCTCGTCGACCGTAAACCCATCGAAAACAAATAACAACGCATCAAGTATTTGTGCTGGTTTATAGATAACCAAAAATCGCGTTCAGCCTGCCTGAAAACCTATATAAACAATTCTTGATGACCTGTATGCCATACGTAACTAAACAAGTGAGGACAAACTATATTATGGAAATCGGCTTCATTGACCCTAAACCCGTTGAAAACACATGAATATGTATTAATTATGCACGCTGTGTTCTAAAACCAAACTGTTGTATTCAATATACCGAAAAACTTCTATTTAAACTTTTTTGATGCCATACAACAAACTAATGAGGACCAAATATATTCTAGAAAGCGGGTTCATTGATCCAAACCCATTGAAAAGACGTGAAGTATGCACACGGGATATTAGACAACTCAAATCATCGTATTCAGCCTTCAGAAATACCAATATAGACCATTTCATATACACTTCACGCAATAGATAATAAGACAAAGGAAAAAGCTCTACATTTGGGAATCGGGTTTGTTAACCGTAAAACCTTTGAAACTCCATGAAAAGGTATATTATAGTCAAGTCAGACTTTAGACAGCACAACTATCGTATTCAGCATTCTTGATAACCTAACAGACATTCATTATAAAACAAAAATTGCAATATTTTGAAAAATCGCTATTTTCGGCAAAGGGTCGACGATCCATATTCGGACCCACAGAGGGCCATGGAGTGGTCCCACAAAAAAGTCTTGGTCAGCAAAGTTATACATCTAGATGAACTGATCCTGGACTCCATTTTTCGATGCGAAGCCTGTGTTGCAATATATGGTCTGCCAAAGACTTTTAATCCGTATGGCCAAATTTGGCAAAGAATCTTTAAAAAAACATGATTTAATAGTACCAGTAAATTAATGCATAGTAACTACGTACATATGTAATATGGCGTATTGTCACCTCAAAACTCCATTTCCGGTGTGTCCTTTTTTGGGGGGCATAACAATGCCCATCGCTGGACGCTCCTGCGTAGCCAGTTCTTTCACGGCTACCCATGACAGGTCGATCTACAATATGTATCCAGGATTTATATATAATAATAATCGGACAAAAGGACATCGTATCATCACGCCGTGATCAACATCATTACTACGTCAGCTGTTATTCATATTGTGTCCTGCACCTGTTATTGTTGAGTCGACACCGAGTAGACAATTATTGCTACAAGGCAGTATTGTTATTTTTGATCGAGGAGGTAATTGAGCTTAACGTTTAAACTTATTGCAACATTGAATCCGTATTATACATCGTGAAATAGTCAAGGGCGTCACATCAGCATTTTCTGTAAAAGCACATCCAATGTGTTGTCGTCTTCAACAAATCGATATCAGTCAGCGGTAGAAACGTCAATAGTATTCCCGTTACACACAGCTCCTGTTCCTCCACTGCTACTACGAATTCATCTTATCGCCTGTCAAGTGTTCGACGCGTTTCTCTGTTCCCGACTCCTCTATGCGACATCTTGTATCGTTTGAAGCGCCGTACATTGCCCACAACCACGTGAATTCCGAGCGGATTCACAGCTGCAACCCAATTCCATTCAGTATTATTGAAATTGCGATCCCGCTCTTCGATGACCATAATTTATTCTATTTTCTGCTGTTACTTCACGGCAGAAAGAAATTGGTGCACTGAGTAGGATAGAAATATCACGAAGTAAATAAATCCGGTTTGATCCGGAAAATTCTCGGTGGTCGGAACGGAGGTCTACAGAAATTAATCAATGATAGTGCTTCCATGACCTCTGCTGCGCGGCGTGTAGATACTAGCAGTACTAGCGCGGTCCAATAAGTCATCGACCACAATGAAACGATTGCAGCGAAGTTGTCCGCAGGTTATCAGAGCCACAAAGAATGGCAAGATATGATTAAGAAGTTGTAAGAGACGTTGTGGAGGCGGATGAAGTGATGTTTGATAAGATTGCCGTCAAAGAAGACAACTTTATCGCAGTAATCGAAGATAGAAGAGAATTGAATTTACTGCAAGTTGCGTTACAGCGAACTCAACAAACGGAAACCGTACGACGGCCCGATGACACGAAACACTCCGGTAGATCGTCGATAGTCAAATTGTCAAGATCAAAATACTGGATTTCGATGGCAATCAGCCGAATTGGAATCAGTTTTGGGCTCTGTTCAAGAAAAATACCGATGAAGCGCATAACTTCAAGACTACTGAAAAACTAACTTATATACCTGTTGGGACAATTAAAGGGATCAACACTTGCAACCGATAGCGAACTGGAGATCTGAAGAATCATATACAACTGCAGTCGCGCCGTTAAAAGAACGTCATGGGCGGATCACCGTGATGACAGCCGCCCACTTAACAGCCTTTTCGCTGTCTTCGGATCGAAACACACACCTGGTGACTGCAATTCAGGTGGATATTGACTTAACGCTTTGAGATGGCACATTAAAGCAACTGACAGTTGACACTACTCCGTTGATAACGAGTTGTGCACGGACGGTTGGTGCTTTCCCGGAAGCCACTCAACGTATGATAGATTCAATTAATTATGCCATGGTCGACGATTTCAATAATTAACATGGAGCACCGGATTGGGCAATTGGTTTCGATTTTTGGGAATTCAAAAGCCCGCCGACAAATGCAAACAGAAAATGGGATTTATGTGATACTGTCGACCTTGGGTATTTACGTTATACGATGATAACGGGTAAATGATTCGAAGGACAAGAGGTGCGACAATACAGAGGTGTAGCTCTGTATCGGCAGAGTAAGCGAATATTGCCGCTGAGACAACAGCTATGTTTCCGGAGCCGGACGTTGATGAATTTTGGTCGTCGAAGCGCATTGGGATTGTAGATGATACAGTTAGGGACAAAGATGGAATGCAATCATTCAAAATAACAGTCGGCACTTTGAAACGTGTTCAACGGCGCCCTGAAAATAGACGTTACAATGTGTGCTGGCCATAGAAAATGAAGTCATCGACGCTTCCTAGGACCAACGCCGTGATTCAGAAGCAGACTTAGGCGTCATACAGATAGTTCCTTCACACGCGTTGTGACAAACCCCAAATTTAAGAAATTATTTGCCACATCAACCAGGGGTAAGGTCGAGCTACAACACTACCAAGGCTCGGGTGGTCTATGATGCATCCGCACTTTGTGGAAAGAAAAGCATGAGCTTGAATGAAATCTTACACCATGTGCCTGTGATTTTGCCTGAACTATGATACGATTTGGCCTGTGATACGACTTCCACTAGAAGTGATAGCTGTCATCGCAGACATCGAAAAGACCCTCTTGCAGATCAATCTGCAACCTACTCAACATGATGTCACGCGTTTCTTGTGGTTCAGAGCTTTTGATAATCCTGACGCGAACGACAACGTGGTCTTACGGTTTGTTCTGGTCCATTTTGCGCCACCAGTGGACGCTTTCTGCTGGGCACTGTGATACAGCGGCACCATCGACAGTCGGATGGCCGTTGGGTAGAAAATAATGAAAAACATTTATGTTGCCAACCTTACACCTGGCGCATCCGATAGCAATAGTGCGATAGCACTGTTGTACAAAGAGGCAAAGCTAAATTTTTGCTAATGCTACTATGAATTTGCGAAGGTGGACATCCAATTCAGACAATTTCTTGCGTGCGGCCCCAACCGGAGATCAAACGACTGATCGAACTGTGCAGCTTCTAGGCTTCACATGGTACAGTCGATAGGACACTATTAGCATACATAGCCTGTAATGGAGAGACTATAAAGCGTGCAATACGAAACGAGGGTGCTGCAAGCACTGGCGTCGACCACTAGGGCTTTTTACTTCAGTTCAAATTTTTTTAGCGGATTGTGAAATGACAATCTTGGTGCGGACACTGTGATGAACAAAGTACTGCAAATTGCTTAGTCATAACTTCACCGTGACGTCACTCCGATTTTTGACGCTAGCATCCCCCAACTCGTCATTGCGCGAGCCGACTGGATGGGCCTGACATGCAGCGTTGCCTTCTCGGACGCGTCCATAGACGCTGCGCTACCACTGTATATCTTCGCGTACAAACACCAGACGGTTGGGAATCACATCTTGTTTTTACGAAGTCACCGTTGGCCCCGAGATGTACAATGAAACGAAACATCACGTTGCCACTACTCAAACTATTGGCACTCACAATTGCTGCAGCAGAGTTTGTTCGACGTTCAATTATCATTTCCGAATATAAAATATTCCAATATAATACCTGATGAATGATTCAACTTGAGTACTAGGATGGCTTCACTTCGAGAAAAACCTACGCGGTGTTCGTAAATAATCAAGTGAATTGGGTCCGTAGTATCGTAGATGCACATTTCTACCACGCCAGAACTGGCGATAATGCAGCTGATATCGCAACAAGACGACTTCAAGGCCAAGAGATAGCAAAAACTGTATGTAGTGGCACGGTCCGCCTTGGTTTATCGAACGCCGTGCAACGTGGTCAATGAATTCAGCTGTCGACATCATCACATCTGAAGATATTCACCAAATTAACCGTATGCCGGAACAGCCGATTTTTCATAATCATGTTGCAATCGATATGCCAGCCGTAACTAACGTTAATATTTTTGGTATCGATCCTAGAAGATTCTCGCCATTGCAAAAACTGCTTCGTGTTACATCGATTTGCCTGAAATTTATCCAAATTGCGCTTGTAAGATCGCCTCTCTGACGAAACAAATCTTAACCATGTTTTCACTGCCGTTTTCACATCATCACTGCATACGACATGGTAGAATCGAAGCGCTTATGGTTCGCAACCGTACAAACGAACCACTTCGGTGCATTGAAACGAGACATTCTTGACAAGAAGCCAAGAATACAAGTTGAATACGCAGATCAGTAATGATGGTGTCATACGCTGCTACGGTAGGCTTCGTTTCGCAGATCTTCCTACGGGCTAACCTACGACCGGTACTGTTATCCGGGGTGCCCAACGAAAATAATCTCTGACGATGCCACTTAATCTTGTTTAGTTAAGTCGATACTTCATGAGCAGTGGCAATCGGCTGCACAAGTCGGCGCTGTTGTATTATGTAGTCAAACCACGACATAGTCTGGAGTTTCATGGTCGAGTTATCGCCTTAACAGGGCGGCTTTTATGAGCGACTAGTAGCAGTAATGAAAAACACCTTCAGGACGACCGTCGGTCGGAAGCTGTTGAGATGGGAGGAATTAATAACGCTTACTACGAAGATAGAAGTCATCGTCAACAGCATTCTCTGACGTACGCGTACAGCGATATTGATTCGGGGTTTGTACTGCGCCCGCTCGACTTTCTTGCAGAATTAAAGACTGGGATGTCTGAGCTTCGAAGGGAAGCGTATGCCGATGAGGGCGTCGCGCGTAAGATCCTCGCTCAATATTGGAAACTTCGGCAATGACGTCTGAATAAATTGTGGTGAACATGGTACGATAATTTATTGAATTTACGCGAACGTGATTGCCGTCTACATAAACAACGGCGCAGCGAATCTCCGAGAGGTTCATGAAAGCTCGGTCGAGTTACCAACGTCATCAGAAGTCCAGACGGTTCCGTTGCAATCTGTGCAGCTAATATTACACGTAATACGGTGATCTGTTGGGCATATATATCCCATTGAAATTCCGACCGATGCGACATCAGCGATAGAGCCTGCTACTGACGAGAACAAACATCAAATGGTCGACGACGACGAGGTTGTTAGAGAGATAGAGCGGCCGTCTCAAGATAACAATGTCACGTCAGACGTCGCGATGAACGATGTGACAAATATTGATGAACGATATCACAAATACGAGTGTGATGCGATGGTGATTTTCTCGAGAAAAATTCTTCATTTGATGGTTTTCTGCAGGAAGGGGTGTCAGCTGCTGGACGAGCTCATGTTTCCTATGACTGCACGGGATGTACATCGCGTAACTGAAATCGATGAAACAAACACTTTTGGTTGTCTTGTGTGCAACGGTGACGGTGCCGATCTTCATCGTTGCTGCCGATAAACATTACGTAAATTACAGACAATTACACAAGTTCTTCGTCGTCCTGCGATATAGTACAGCAGCTTAATGCATAGTCACTACCCATGTAATATGTCATCCTGACACCTCAAAACATGGTTTTGTGTAAAATCGTGTGCATTTGCACACTAAAATTTGAGAATGTACAACACAATTTCAAAACGCACAAACTTTTGCACACTGAATTTTTCAAGAATTTTTTTAATTTAAACGCCAAATAGATTTGTTTTGTTTTGAAAGACATGTCAGTACCAAAAACTCTGATAGTGACAAATAAACGACCTTTAAAAGTTAGTGTTTGTACATATCGTCAAACCTCTTTTCATAAATAGTTATCGTCAAACCTCTTTTCATAAATAGTTATGTCATTACCGTATCAACTATTAGTTCTCATCCATGATCGTATCGATTTTTCACACTTAAATTTGAGAATACACAAACTTTTGCACACCCCGAAACACCAAAAAAGCCCTGCCTCGAAACTCTTGTTTCGGTGTGCCCTTTTTTCTTGCTGGGCACAACAACGTCCATCGCTGGACGCTCCTGCGTAACCATTCCTTCCTCGGCTACTCATGGCAGGTCTACTATTGTTTCTGTGTTCAGGATTTATATATAACGATAATCGGAGAACATGATAAAATGACATCGTATCATCACCATCATGCTCAACATCACTACTACAGCAGCTCTTGTTCATATTGTGTCCTGCACCTGTTGTTCTTGAGTCGACAATTATATATTTGTACAAGATAGACTTGTTATTTATGATCGCCGAGGTCATTGAGCTAAAAGTTTAAAAATATTGCATCATTAAATCCGGATTACACATCATCAACTTAACGTCAACGGCGTCAGATCAGCATTTTCTGCACAGACAATTACATCGTGTCGCCGTTTTCAACAAAGCAATATCACTCAGCGATAGAAACAGCATTAGTGTTCCCATTACCAACAGCTCCTGTTTCTTAATGAGCTACTACGAGTTGATCTTATCGTCTGTCAAGTGTCCGACGCTTTTCTCTGTTCCCGATTCCACTACTTGACATTTTGTAGCGTTTGAAACACCGTATATTGCTTGAAACGACGATTGTCCACAACAACCTGAATTCTGAGCAAGTTGACAGCTGCAACCCAATTGCATTTCAGGATTCTTCAAATTGTGATCGCGCTCTTCGGTGGCATAATTTGTTGTATTTTCTCCTGTTATTTCGAGACAGCTGAGGTCGGAACTACTCGCGTTCGACAAAAGCGCACATCATCATCAATTTTGCTATCTAACAAAAAATTGTCGAAATTGGTCCATCCAAGAGTGACTATGAATGACAGTCAGTAAGACAAAAAAAATGAAAATTTCGGGATTTATTTCCATATTGACCTCAGTGGAAACTGTTCTCGCTTCGCTTCAACTATTGAAAAATGTCAAATATGTGTCGTTTAACAACTACCTGCAATTATGAATGTCTAGTAAAGGAAGATTTTAACTATTTGGAGTATCGCACGATAACATAGACGATAGAAAATAGCACGTGATAGAAAAATTCGCTAGTTTCCAGCAATACAGAAAGGTGACTGGGAGATGTTGGCGGCGCCGCCACTAATTGCAGAATACGGATTGCTCCTGATTGTTTTGTGTTTTTCAACAGCTTACTTTGCGACTAAAATCCGATACATTTGCTGTTATCATTTTAGTCTTAGTCTAGCAATTCTGTAATACAATGTTTGAGTCAAAATTTTACACATTGCGTCGTAAGTTTATGACCTTTCAGCAGTTACTGAATACTAAAGTCTTCCGTATCTCGCCGTGTTCAGACGCAAATGTTGAATAACAAAGTCATACCATACATTTCTGTGGTCATCTGTAATAAATTCTCAGATTTTCACAAAGCAGATATCCAGAGGCGGTGCATAAAACATTACTAATATCAATAATCAGCCTTGTAAATGAAAGCGTATTATGCCAGTAAATTTAACCTTTATAACAGAATAATGGTGGGCCTAATTAAACCCGAAATAACTTTCCACAGCTTACAATAGAAAAAAGCTTATGATAACCGGGTTTCGCTCTAATACTGGCTGTGCCACGAAGAGGGGGCCCCAGGTATTTCGGCCTCCCACAGGTATTTTTTAGCTTCCCGCTGCACCAATAAAAATAGGCCAATTTTTCTCTGCAAGGCAAAATATATGCCAATTTTTCCTTACGGAACTAAAAAATCCCTAAATTTTTTGCCCTAAAAATCCTAAAAACACTGTACTTCCTGTTAATCTACAGAGTTTCACTATACAATGTATATTATTTATATTTACAGTGAATCAACCAATTTGCTATTTTCGCGTTTTTTCGTACCCTAGTTAACCCCGGATTTATCGCCGCTATGTATTTTGGATGCAGTTTGGGAGAGAAAGAAATAAGCACATACAATTTTGCTAAGCTGTAGAATCTATTGCCAGGCAAAAACAAGCCTATGTTTTTGGCATCACTGTGGTCTGTAACTTTGTAGCTTGACCGAATTGACTCAAACTTTTACAACACTTATTGCCACCAAGATGTAATATATTCACAATCCGGGAAAATTATATTTCTAATATTTTTCTTGTGAAAAAAAAATTTCATTTTCAAATCACTATGAAAAGAACAATCCGATCTAATCAGATAAAACCATTCTGAAAAAACACAAATCTCATAGTGATTTGTTGTTCGACTACATAAATCCAAATTTTCACAACTGTCTACTTACACCCCCAAGCGTTGTGCACTACCGCGTGGTCGTTCTCCCTCGTCGTCCGACGCCAGCCCTCCATGACGACCGAGTTGACCTTCGAGTTCTTGTTCATCTCTCGGACCTCCACTCACATATTCCTAGAAAATAAAATAATACAAAGCAAAAAAGCATTCCAGGTCTGGAAAAAATTACCAAAATGTCCACTAGATCATGAAACTAATTGACTGGTTACTGTTCACTGCGGCGGCAGTGACATTTTCGGCTGCTACAGCCCCCCCTGCTGAGAAAAATAAACGTCTAAACGCCCCAAAATCCGGCAAAAAATTGGCTCCCAGGCAAAATCCGGCAAAAAATTGGCTCCCAGGCAAAATCCGGCACCCCCCGGCAGGTGAGCCGGGGGCCCCCGGCTAAAATTTCCGAAGTTAGAACTAACCAGATTGAAGGCAATTACAATAAATTAAAAGTAAAATACGAATATAAAAAGGCAACACACCAGTATATATGATGTAGTCATTATTGCACGTTGCCCAGGTAGCGTTCAAGCTTCCGAGGCCGCATAGTCTTATCGATCAAAACACTAAAGCCATCACTATAGTACGAAAACGAAATTAATTCAATTCCTTTGAGACTATTCGTGCCCTATAACTATAACGTTCTGAGACAATGCTTTCAGACTATAAGTAACGCGTTCGTTATATACAATTTACAAGATGAAAATTTCGTAGTGCACAACTCGGCGACTATCGACTTCCTAATGACTAAAACAAAACTGTCATATCATGTAACCATGCTCTTCTTGGATCTCAGTTGCGATTAGTTTCAGCTACCCTTATTCTTATGCGCATTTGCGCATTAGCTTCCATTTGGAAGCCAATACTTTCCATCAGTTCCTACTTTTTGGAAGAATTCCACTTTGGAGCAAAAATTCACGTAACAATATTTGGTTTTGCTTTTCAGGATAAATACTTTTTGAAACTCTCGACCAAACCGTCTACACTAGATTCTCATCATAAGCACAACAAATGTAAGCCGCTCTGTTACTCCAATAATGAATCACTAAACTGTTTTGTCAAATACGCCTCGCGCGGCTCGTCTCGCGCAATTTTGTGAATCGCAGTTGCCATCAAATTTTGGTAAGCACTTGAAAAATGTTGGCTCTGGAAAACCTTAGCTCCTCCCTGTAAATAAACACCATGTCTGCCAGAAGTCGACAATCGCGAAGTCATATCATCGAACATCATGGTGAACATACCTGCATACCATGGCTTGTTGGCGCATCCAAACTTCGGTGGACCTTTGTGAGTTATCAAACGAACTTACTGAATCAATGATGTTGATGGTACCTTGTCACGATGAATTACAACTGTACGTTATCTTTAGCTAAATTATGCGTTGCAAATGGTGACTGCCAACTTCAAACTTTGGTACCGGGCAAACCAACAGCGTATTATCGGCTTTATTTCTCGGCAGTTGCTAACTTCTCTAATTTAAAGAAATATTATAGTAACATATGAAGAACTCTAAAGCGACTATGAGTACGACCTTAATTTGGGACAAAATTTGGAAACCTACTGTTACTATTCAACCGATCCAGCTTACAAAAACAACTTCCGGATATCTCTAGTTGCAAATGGGATTCTACAACTATAGATAACAACAACACACTAGCGGTCGAATCACATAGCGTCGGTCATAAAGGCGATGGCCTCGGAGATCAAATGGAAATCGAAGACGACGGACTGTCGTCGGACGATGAAGACATTCAGCGCAATGTGGACGATGTGGACAACGCGGATGCCAAAGATTTGATTGCAGATATTTTGGTGAGAGTCAAGACAACAAGCAGGAGAATTTCAAGAGGTGAGTACCGGAGAAGAAGACCAAATATTTTGAAAAGGTGTTTGTATGTCCTAAAGGAACAAAAGGTTTTTGTCGGACATTTCTAAATGGTTTCCGGTTTAAATGGACTTTCCAATTAATAAATATGAATAAGTCGAACTATGTCTTTTCTATGAAAGCAGTAAACAAACTGGTATAACGAAGAACGTTATTATTCTGCTTATGGTCAAAACCTGGCTATGCGTTTATAAACTAAAGAATTGATCCTGCAAAGCAAAACCGAATATCGTTACGTTAGTTTCGCCGAAATTGGAATTCTTCCAAAAAGTAGGAACTGATGGAAAGTATTGGCTTCCAAATGGAAGCTAATGCGCAAATGCGCATAAGAATAAGGGTAGCTGAAACTAATCGCAACTGAGATCCGAGGAGGGGCTCGTGGCTTCATGATATGACAGTTTTGTTTTTATAATTCAAAGTCCCGAATAACGCAATTTTGCACTACGAAATTTCAGTCTGTAATTGTGTTATATATAACGAACGCGTTACTTATAGTCTGAAAGCATTGTCTCAGAACGTTATCAGTTATCACACAAAAAAAAAGGAAATTAAATTAATTTCCGTTTTCGTTTATCATGATAGCTTAATGTTTTTTTGATGATGGGGTTTCAGAAAAAAAAAAATTTTGCTGGGCAACGTGCAATCATACATATATCCTGGTGTGTTGTTTTATATTCATTATTTTCTTTCATTTATTTGTCATCCTTCAATATCCGTTAGTTCTAACTTCGGAAATTTTAGCCGGGGGCCCCGGCTCGGCCTGCCGGGGTGCCCGGGATTTTGCCTGGGACCAAATTTTTGCCGGATTTGCCCTGGGGACCAATTTTTTGCCGGAATTTGGGGCGTTTAGATTTTTATTTTTCTCACAGGGGGGGCTGCGGCGGCCGAAAATGTCACTGCGCCGCAGGTGGGACAGTAAGCCGGTCGATTAGTTTCGTGGTGCTAGTGGGACATTTTTTGGTAATTTTTTTCCAGGACCCTGGAAGGTTTTTTTGTTTTGTATTGTTATTTTATTTTCTACAGAATATGAGTGGAAGGTCGGGGGACGGAGAAAACTCCGATACGGTCGTCATGGAGGGCTGGTAGGACGACGAGAGAAGAAGAACGGACCACGCGCGTGGCGGTTGGGGGGTGTAGTGACAGTTTGTGAAAATTTGAATTTCTCGTGTGCAAGTCAAACGACGAATCACTCTATGAGATTTGTGTTTTTTTTTCAGATGGTTTTCTGTCGATTCGTGTGGGAATTGTTCTTTTCATAGTGATTTGAAAATGAAATTTTCACAAGAAATATATTAAAAATATAATTTTCCCGGATATTGTGGGATATATTACGTATTTAGTTTAAAAATAATATCTAAAAGTTTCAGCCCCATTAATTCGAGCTCAAAGTTACAGACCACAGGAAAACATAACTTGTTTTGCCTGGCGAGTGCAGAGTTCTAGGCTCAGCGAAAATTGTATGTTGTTGTTGTTTCTCTCCCGAACTGCCCATCGCGCGAATTGATCCGGGGTACGGGTACGAAAAAATTCAAAAATAGGTTAATTCCACTTTTGTAAATATCAGAATAATACTCGTTGTATAGGTAAAATTTTTGTGAGACCAAAAATTACACGTGTTTTGGGTTTTTTGCAGGCAAAAAATTTAGGATTTTTTGGCCCAAAATAGTACACATTGTTGCCTTGCAGGAGAATTCGCCCTATTTTTATTGGTGCGGCGCGGGAGGAAAATATAAAAGGCCCCGGAAATACCCCCCCTCTTCGTGGGCCCCGTATTGAGAGCAAAACCCCGGTTATCATAAGCTTTTTTTATTGTAGCTGCTGGAGGCTATTCGGGTTTATTAGGCCCACCGTACTCTTCTGTTATG